>PVIA01003975.1:0-151608 GCA_004024845.1 Tonatia bakeri
GGAGAATCACGCAGCTAGGGCAGTGGGGAGAGAATCACTCGGTCTTTAGCAGAGTGGAGACTCCCGCAGCCCTGCAAGAGAGAATCACCATGTGGCTTTAGCAGAGAACCGCCACTCAGCTTTGGCAGAGTGGAGACCCCCACAGCCATGTGCAGAAAGGACCACGTGGCTGTGGCAATAGAAAGGAGAGCCACACAGCTTTGCCAGAGTGGGGACCCCCACAGCTTTAGAAGGCGGAACCACCACACGGCTTTAGCAGAGATCCCCGCAACACAGCTGATGGTGCCGGGAACTGAGGGAGGCTTACCAGCCAAGATGGATTACTGGGAAGAACCTGTCTGAGCCACGGACTCCTATTTCCTTTCCTGAGATACGGTACCCCAGACTGGGCAAAGGGGGAAAGGAAGGACTGTCTGTGTCTGTGGGTGTTTTAAGGGACTCTGGGATTTTGATGAAGTCATTAGGTCACTACTTTAAGTTTGTATAGCATTAAATAAACATTTCCTTTCCTTTTCATGAATCTCTGGCATTGAGAGATGTGTATCCTATAAGGCGGTGGACATAATGAACCTGTGGGGTTCCTTTCAGTAATAGTGTATCGTTCCAGGCCCCCCTTGTTGTTCTATAATATTTAGACAAAGAAAAACTCATTTACTTTATTTACTTATTTTTAAGATTTTAATTTTTATTTATTTTTAGAGAGAAGGGAAGGAAGAGAGGAAAAGAAACGTCAGTGTGTGAGAGATACACTGATTGGTTGCCTCTGAAACACACCTTACGGGGGACCTGGCAATGCAACCACAGATGTTTTGGTTCACAGGCCAGCACTCAATCCACTGAACCACACCAGCCAGGGCCTAATTCACTTTAAATATAACACTGGCTTTTGGTTAGTATATAACCTTTCTTTAAAAGCTCCACAGAAGGGGGGAGCAGGGTGACTGAGTAGGAAGGACACCAGAATGAGATCTGAGGTTTAGTGACAAGATGTGGGTCCCTAGATACATTTCTTAAAATCTTAATACACTTAAAAAAAAATGGACACATGTTCCTAAAAAAGGAAACAAAAAAGATGGAGGATTGTGCCAGATTTCTAAAGATCCTTTGAATTCTGAAATTCTGTGACTGCGTAGAGACAGATCTAGACTGAGCTAGGAATCAGGAAACCTGCATTTGATCACCAGTTTGGCTGCATACCTACCAGCTACCTGAACAATACATTTAATCTCCTTAAGCCTCCTGGAACTTTACCTCACTGAGTCTGGAAAGATTTAGTGGGTTATTGCATGTTAGAGTGCACCATAAACCACAAAGAACTACCCGGATGACAGGTTATAATGTCCAGTTTTTTCTTTTGATCTAATTAGTCAATCAGAAAAAAGCATTGTAAAGTGACACAGACCTTATCAATGTAAATTTTAAAACCAAGAAAATGCCAGTATAGTTAATTATGTTTCATACTCAGTTTATGGAATTTACAGTTTTATTCCATAAATGCTTATGCTTTGGTGATTAATAATACTGGCTAAAGTTACAATAGGTACTCACTTCTGCACAGGCCAGTCGCCCATAAGAAGATTGTGGTTTGCAGGGTCCCAAAGTTTGGGATGGCAAAGCAGTGCACACAGCATATAAGAGTGGTAATGAAGTACTTATGAAATTCCTCGTTCCGCGATCATTTCATGTTGACCCATCACGTCCACCAGAGAGGATGGCCAGTTGAGGCCAGTGCATTGGAAAGTTGTCCTGTTCTTCAGTGAGCAGGGTAGCCCTAGGATAAACTATGCCTCCTTGGGGTGAAGGCATGTTTTCCCCTGAGATAGCTAGTGGGGCTCATCCCACAGGCCAGCCCTATTAATATTCTTATAACGTTTATAGCCCTTTGTACTTTTTATATTGTAACAGCCCTAGGATTTCTTTACGGCCTTCTCTATGGAACTCAGCAAGCCTAGTTCATTAGTGCACACCAGACACATGTTTTAGATTATTCAGAAGAACTGATAAAGTATTTCCCCGGAAGAGGTTGGGGGCGCGTACACGCCCCTTGGTCTGTGTTAAGTAACCCGCGAACAATCTATGCCGTGTGTTGTGCCTAGTACACTGCTGTTGCACAACATTGGAGATGCTGCCAGAAAATGGCTAACGCAGCTGAGAGGGAACGGCAAGGAAGCGGACATTGGTGTGGTTGGACGAGCCAGCCTGACCTTCCAACACACGGAAGAGGACTCACCGCCCAGGTGGCCGCAGCCGACTAGGCGGAGCGTGCCCAGCGCCTGCCCGGGGACCCCTGCCAGTGCGCACGCGCGCCTGTCATCCGGGTGCCGGCTGGGTTGCAGGTTGCGCAGGGGTGGCGGAAAGGGGGCGGAGCCAGCGGCTCATTGTGCACAGCGCTGAGAGGCTCGGGCTGTCGCCCAGGCTTGGGTAGAAGCTGGCGCTGTTGCCGCCGCCCAGCAGCTCACTTGCTGCCTCGGCAGCGCGCTGCTCTTCTAAAATGGCTGCCGCTACCGGTGCCGTGGCAGCCTCGCCTGCCTCGGGTCAGGCTGAATGTAAAAGGATTACCGATCTGCGGGTCATCGATCTTAAGTCCGAGCTGAAGCGGCGGAACTTAGACATCACTGGAGTCAAGACTGTACTCATCTCCCGACTCAAGCAGGTGAGGCCAGCGAGATCCGGGAAGGGGAGCTTAGGCCGCGCCTTGGAGCCCCACCTTGCGCCACAGCCCCAGCAGTCCGCAGCCGCCTGGGCACGCGGAACTGCGCGGTGGAAAAGCTCCGGGCGGTGCCCGCGCTTGCGGGGTAGACGAGGACCCTTCCGTGGTGCCCCCTCCCCCCTCGCAGGCGGGCAGGGCCCGCGAGCCCCCGGGACCGACCGGTGCAGCCGAAAGCGTCCCTACCGCCTCTGGGACGTCCCCGCCAGGCTGCGAGGGCTGCGGCCAGCCGGCGTGGCCTCCCAAGGGCGATCGTGTAGACCCGGGAGGCGCTTGGTCCCCAGCCTTTAGCGATGGTGAGCGCGTGCATTTCTTGACCTCGGAAGGGGCTGGTTACTTTGGTGACTTCTGCGAAGTTACCGTTTAATTGTGCCCAACCGTTTCCTCCCCATCTTGGGGAGGGATTGGTAGTGGAAGTTGATGGTGGGTAAGAGAAAGGGTTTGTTTTCCGCTGGAATTTTAGTGTTTGCATCAGCTCAATAATCTGCTTTTTCATCCCTGATTATCTGTTTATTTGAGCGTTGGAATTGTAGTAGAGGAGAAATAAGTTTGCATTATGGAAACCAGGAATGCTCCCTTTAGTTATTTATTATCTTAGCAAGCAACTTTTCTGCAATCGAGAATATTTAGACTTTTGTTCAGTATGATAATTTAACTATCTCGCCTCGGTAGAATTTAAAACTCCATGTGATTTCGATAGCTAATATTTCCTCCTGAAAGTTTCTCTTACTTGTGTAGTTTAATTGCTGCTTTTGAAGTCGGTTTATGAAATGACTGGCAATTCTAATGTCTTGAGGCTTGAGGTTTGCTGATTTTTTAAAATTTCATTTTTAAAAAATAAGTTTAGGTAGATTGTGTAGCATATTAACTTCTCTTTCTAATGTAGGCTATTGAAGAGGAAGGAGGCGATCCAGATAATATTGAATTAACTGTTTCAACTGATACTCCAAACAAGAAACCAACCAAAGGCAAAGGTTGTTATGAGTTATAAACATATTTTAAAATATATTTTGGTTATATAACTTGCCTCTGCTCTTGTGCCACTTGCCCTGTTTATATAGTGCTACTCTTTGCTATTTCCCTCTGGCACTCTGCCTTCATGGGTCAAGGAAGAAAAGTTCCTGTTGCCCGGCTCTGGATGACGTGTAGCCCTGTAAGATTGGCTGAAGCTGACCTGAAAGTGAGACCAGTTCTTTTTCGCTTCCGAAAAAATTATGTCAAGCTTCATTAATGTTTCTTCCTTCATACTGTGAAAACCTAAAGAATAAAATACAGAATTAATACATATCTACCTTGCCCCACAATTGGCAGAGTATTGAAGGAATTCCTACCACATCTTTCACCTTGGCTCCTTGCTGTTTTCTCTAGTATATTAAAATTCTATAACCTTTATGTTTAGTATTTTGTTTGACTTGGTGAACTTAATTTGCGTTTTTGCTATTACATTATACATTATAATTTTCAGTGAAGTTTAAAAAGATCTCACCAATCACACTAACAAAGTAAGGAAAATCTACGATTAGTTAGCTTTAAAAAAAGTTTTAAGTTATAGGGATATCTTAAAGATTTTTATATTTTTTCAGCTACACCAGAATATATTTAAAATATGGTGACTTAGTGAATAGGTAAAAGTGGTTTTAAATTAACATTTTGGGACTTAGATATTTTTAGAAGGTTCTGGTAAGTGAAATCTTTTACTTGAATACATAATTACAACTTTTTTCAGCTGTCCCATAAGGACAGTGGCAGAGAGTGAATATGATGTGGATGCCTGAATCCTAGATCCTGGTATCTAACGTTACTGCTTTAAGTGATTCCATTGCTACTCTGTCTGCCATGGACCTGATGGATTGTAACTAGAGTAAAATGGCTGAATGGATTTATGTTGAAAAGAAGGGAATATTAAAATTTGATTTTAGCAATCTGTGTAGATACTAGGGGTAGGCAGGTCTTGATGCCATCTCACTATTTGGGTCTTAATAGGTAAGAGTCCTGTATTTGTGCCGAAGGAAATTGAAAAGGGCTAAGAAGCATTTTCTGGGTGGCATGGTGGGCATGGCAGAGGTGGAAATGGAGTTTAGAAAAGCAACAAATTACCCTGAAGATCTTGGCTTTAAATGTAACACCGACTCCATATGTAGCACTTCGAGGGATACACATTTCCCTGTCTTTAGAGAAGCTTGTTCTGAGGAACCTCGGCTGGCAAGCCAGAGGCTATTTCAAAATGAAGCATAAACAATTCAGAAATAAGTACATCAGGAATTAACTATGTTTCTTATAGTAATTTCTTAGAGTGATTTTGACTTGTCCCTTATGTAGCACATTGTAATAGTTTGGCGGATAATGAGTATTAATCACAGTCTCAAATTATTTGAGCTGATTTTTGATATTAGTATCTAAAATAAACGTCCTTTAATATATTCATTCTCACCTACTTTTAATTTCTCTGTGTAGCCCATTTCAGTACCTTACCCTTAGAAATAAATTTAGCTTATAAATAAAACTAATACAATAAATCTTATAAAATTTTTTTTCAGTATATAAAATCAGTATGTTAATTTTTTTCTTTCATAGGAATTATAAGGATACTTGAACTTTAATTTTTCCATAACTCTGATGTTAAGGTGTTTTGTGACCTTCAGTTAAAAGTTGTAACAGTCATTTGTCTCTAGCAGGCTACTACTGAGTAATTTCTGAGATTCATTCTGGGACACGTATAATAAATGTTCTTTGTCTCCTTGAATTCATTTATCATTTTCTGAAAATTGTATGAGTTGTGAAGAACATAATGTAAATCCCAAACTACAAACCTAGTTTGAGTTAATTTACAATTAAGATGTTTATAAGTAAAATTATTTTCAACTTTAAAAACTTTAAAAATAATTTTTAGAAATCAAATTTGAATAGGAAAACTGCTTAAAATAACAATGTTAATGGATTTTGAAAACCAAGGACTAAAGAAATTAAATATTAATGTGATGTCAGGTTTTCAGTCTAGTTGCCAAATTACTACATTAAGTACCGGTATTTGCCAAATCTTATTTCACTTAGAAGTACCTACGTCGAACATAATGTCATCTTGGTCATAGCACTTTTCTTCAATAGGTCTGTTCTCTTTTTTGTAAAGTTGGGACATTTTACTAATTTATCTGTAAAGCTCTAACTATAATTTAACTATAAAGTTCTGAAATTTAATAATTATGTATAGGTAAGAGCCAGAAAAAAAGTGCTTTCTGTTTAGCTAAACTAGATATATAATGAAAGAACAGGAAAACTTACGAACCCTCAACTAGTATAGGATAGATTATTAGAAAAGGCAAAGAGCAAAGGAAGGGATTAATTACCTGGAGTCAGTCATGCAGACATCAGCAAGACACATGTAGTAGCTTGTCAGGAAAAGAAATCTTTTGGTAGAAGTTAAATGATGTTTCATGAGTCTGGAAAAGTTACTTAGGTGAAATATAAAGTACATTTTTGTATAAATGCTGCTTCACTATTTCTTTTAAAAATTTGTGTTAAAATGATTATGTTTGGACAGATAGAGGAAAAGGAATCTTCATTCTTTAGTATGTTGTAGACTGTTAAAAATGCAGTTTTATAAGCAACAAACTTGTAAACTTGATAATGCTGTGGGTTCTAATATTTATGATCAACATTTATAAAACCTGTTGCATACATTTAATTTGGTGAAACAGTTTGTACCTCAGTTTGTGCCCCGCCCCTCTGCCCTTTTTTAATAAGAGTTTATTTGAGCCAGACTGACAACATATGCCAGGGAGCGAGATCTCGAATACTCCGGGGTCCCCTTCTGAGTCTTATATTCTCTTTGCTGTGAGCTTTTAATAAGTAACCTAGAAGAAAGCTTCACCCGTGAGATTTACTATCATATTATTTGGGTGTGTGTTAAGAAAGCAGTTAAACAGGTAGAGCTAACTCATTAGCTTGTTTCAGAGATTATTGATTTAAAGTTTCTTTTGGCTCACCTGACAGTGGAATGTTATATTCTTTTGGATTTTCAGGCTTTAGAGTCACTTCTCAACTTGAGCTACAGTTATTTTGTGTGGTTAATCAGTACCACACTCAGAATTGTACAGGGTCCAGCAGAAGGAAGGCTGGCCTGAGTGTGGTTGGTAGGGTATGTGGATGTGTCGCACTAGATGGACAGTAATTTGAATATTTCATCTAAAATGTCATATGGTGTGCCTGAGTGTGATATTGTCGTGTTACAGAATTATGTGCTTATGATCCTGTAATAAAAGATTTTGTAATAAAAAGGGGCATTATATGTGCCAGACCCTGTATATAATTCAGTACTAACTAATGTTGACACTCACTTGTAATACATGTAGGCTTAAAAAAGGATTCAAATTGCTATATAAAATATGATTTTTCCCCTATAGAAAAAGTGTAATTTAGGGTAATAGGTTTATCCAAACATCTGTCTAATTTTGTGTGAACAGTACCACAGGCAATATAATTAATTACATGTGTACTGGGTAAAGCTTTCTAAAATTTATGTCAAATAATAATATAATCAACCTCATAAAATGCATTTAATATAATACATTATCATAGTATACTGTAACTCTTGCCCTTTTTTGTTTTTTTAACTGCAGTATGTTTGGAAGTTAAGGAAAATTTAATCAAAACTATGACATTGAGAAGGTCTTTGGGGACAGAATTGTCAGATATTTTGGGGGTGCCCACTAGGCTAGAAGCTTTGTGCAAGGGTAAAGACCTAGTCTTTTATTGACACTAGTCTCTGTAATACTTACCATAGTGCTTGGCACATAATTGGTGCTCAGAAAAATATGTGTTGCATGATTACTGAGGGCCATATGATGGGTTTCTTAATAATTGCGTTTAAAAATAACTATTTGGCCTTATATAATTGCGTATTTCTTTGTAGAAAGCCTGTATACCAGGGATTAGTAGTGTTTACTATTTCTCAGCAGCACTAGTGACTTCTCTTTAAACTTTGTTACTTGCAAAGTATATTTACTTTTTTTTTTAAACTAGCCTTTTTTTTTAAAGATTTTATTTATTTATTTTTAGAGAGGGAAGGGAGAGGGAGAGAGAGAGAGAGAAACATCAATGTGCGGTTGCTGGGGGACATGGCCTGCAACCTAGGCATGTGCCCTGACTGGGAATCGAACCTGCGATGCCTGGTTCGCAGTCCGTGCTCAATCCACTGAGCTACGCCAGCCAGGGCATATATTTACTTTTAGAGCATGTAAATCATTGCACGATCTTTTTATTCCTTACCAAGTTCTTGGCTGTAGTGGAAAGACTCATAACTTTTGCTGGAATATTGTTTAGCCTCAGAGGTTGTATATGTCATTTTTTTTTTAAGATTTTATTTTTTTATTCTTAGAGACAGGGAAGGGGAGGGAGAAAGAGAGGGTGGGGGGAGAGAAACATCAATGTGTAAGGAAATGTTGATTGTTGCCCCTCGCATGCATCTCCACTGGGGATTGGGCCACAACCTAGGCATGTATCCTGACCGGGAATTGAACCAGGAACCTTTGCTTTGCAGGACCACACGCGACCAACTGAAGTATACCAGTTAGGGCATGTATGTCATTTTCATTTTACAAAATCAGACCACTTTACCTCAGCCATTAAAACACATATTTGCCTTGTGCAGTTGTATACAGTGAATTATATTTATCATGAAGCTATTATCATTAAGCTATTGTATGAAATATGGTCTGTGTCAAGGTAGATAATTTTTTTTATTACGTTTTGTTTTCAGGTAAAAATTTCTAGTACTTTAAGACATTGTGATTCTTCCAAGTCATTCCTTGTCGCATTCTGAATTAGGAGTAGAGGACTTCAGACTTTATGTCAAAAAACTATGAGTTGCCCAGAGGAAAAGAAATCATTATTAGTTGATTGCACCAGAAAGCACTTTAATTGAAGAGGTTGTGCAATGGCTTAGATTTTAATTGTGGAATTTACTGATTCATTTAATCAACTGTACTATAGTTCTCACATTCTACAATAAGATCAATTCAGTGTTGTGCAGTTCTAGGAGTTAGCCTTATATTACAGTCCTGCCACCCTGGAATAGTACTTTGCATCTGGCTCTACTGTGCTGTTTTCCAGATAATAAAAAGTGAAATGTTTTCATTTAAAAAATAAGGTAATACAGAGAAGTACAAAAAATGAAAATTGCTTGAATTCCACCACCCTGAATTTGTTGTATATGTACATGTGCGTGTCTTACAGGTTTATGTTTAAGGATCTTTTTTTTTTTTTCCTTTTCAACAACTAAAATGGGTTCACATCATATATAGTATTTGGTTAAAGGTAGATAGAATTTACATTTTCTCTAGTCTGGAGAATCTGGAAACAACTTTCCTCTAATCTTCTCACTCTGACTTCTTCAGTTATTTATGCTCAGTCATCATGGTTCTCAATCTACCTTAGAGTCATTTGCATTTTTAAAAATACATATACCAGGCTCCTGCCCCTCCCAGAAATTTGGTTTCAGTTGCTCCATTGGGGGTCCAGGCACCAGTAGTTTCTGAAAGTTCTCCAGGTGATTCTTGTGCAGATAGAGTTAAGAACCACTGACTCTGGACTTGAGCTTGAAACTCAGCATCATTTTCATTCATCTCTGCCTGTTGGTTTGCAAATTTTTTCATGTGTTTTACAGTTTTCAAAAATTGTTCACATTGCTTTATTTGATTCTTGCAGCAGTGCTGTTAAGCAGGAGTATTTTCTTTTCATTGATAGAATAGAAAAGTACATTTGTGCTGCCTTTTAAAATATCCTGTGTGTATGCACATGTTATGTATGTGTGTGTTTAGTTTAGCTGTCTTTAGATGACAAAATTAGAGATTTTTTTTTAAAGATTTTATTTATTTATTTTTAGAGAGGGAAGGGAGGGAGAAAGAGAGAGAGAGAGAAACATCAATGTGCGCGGTTGCTGGGGGCTGTGGCCTGCAACCCAGGTATGTGCCCTGACTGGGAATTGAACCTGTGATGCTTTGGTTCGCAGCCCGCGCTCAATCCACTGAGCTCCGCCAGCCAGGGCAAGAGATTTTTTTAAAACATATTTTTTGGGGTCAGATTTGTTATGATGAGTGTGATTTGTCTTTGTAGTAGACTCAAATATAATACAGTGACCTGTTGGGTGACTGCTGTGTGTAAGACGGTGTGCAGGGCCTTTCAGAAAAATGACTTCATTAGTAAAATATTGGTTTAATAAAGAGGCTGGAGCGCATATGTAAACAATTAACACAAGGCACAGTCTATGGTTATTTTAAGATATTGCATGCAGTTGAGAGGTTGTTCCTGGACACATTAAATGTTCCTCAGTTTGGCTTAAACTCTGAATCTTCCCCCCACCTCCAACAGAAATTTTGTGACTAAATATTTTCTACATTTCATAGTTTTGTAACTGTTGAAGGGGGAAAGTTACTGAAGCCATGGGTTTTTTGGCAAAATTCTACTCAGTTAAGGGGTTTTTGTTTTGTTTTGTTTTGGAGGTATTTCTGAACTTGAAAAGGAAAATCGCAAACTTTTAAGGACCAATTCGCCTTTGGAGGAGTAAACCAGTTTATAATCCAGAATCCTTTTTTTAAAAACTTCAAAAAATTTTGTTTTTATTTTAGGGAGGGATGGGTGGGGGGACAGAAAGGCGCAACAATTTGTTGTTCCACTTACTGGAGCGCTCACTGGTTGATTCTTCTATGATTGATTCTTCTATGTGCCCTGACTGGGGATTAAACCCACAACCTTGGCATATTGTGTTGACAGTTGAAGTCACCTTGCTGGGGCCAATCCAGAATCCTTTAAGCACAATTATGAAATATAAAAGTTCTGGAAACAAAGTTTTTTCTTAAGTTTGGTGACAAAATTGAGGCTATTTATATTCTTGATTTATCCCATTTGGTGTGAATATGCATCTATTTCATTGCACAAGTATTTCTGTAAATGACTGAAAGACACTTTAGAAGCCCCTGGGAAGTTGAGATTAATTAATGGTATGTATACCATTGTACTCTTGTAAAATCTGAAAATTCTTTATTCCAAAGTATGTCTGGCCCCAGCAGTTTCCTTAAGGATTTGTGGACCTACACAAATTTAAGTTGCATAGATAAGGGGATGTTTCTCGTGTCATCCTCCCTTACCTTGCCATTTTTTAGACCCTAAAATCATGCAGACAAACTCCAGTGTATTTTATGTAATTTCAAAATACCAATATGGTACTGTTGTGATAGTAAGGTGTGATAAGTTCATTTTGCTTCTTTTTTTTTTAAGATTTTATTTATTTACTTTTAGAGAGGAGAAGAGAGGGAGAAAGAGAGGGAGAGAAACATCAATGTGTGGTTGCCTCTTGTATGCCCCCAACTGGGGACCTGGCTTGCAACCTAGGCATGTGCCTTGGGCCTGACTGGGAATCGAACTTGCGATCCCTTGATCCTGGCACTCAATCCACTGAGCCACACCAGCCAGGGCAGTTTTAAGAATATCTTTACTGCTCAGTTTATTTTCTGGTTTTGTTCTTCAAGTATTAAAGTAGGGCTTCAGTCTGCATGGAACGTCGTTAGCTCCCTCGTCCTTGTCATGCTACTGTCCTTTGGACCAGTTTACATTTATTGCAGCACGTGACAGATTCCTGAAGGACAAAAGATTATTTGGTTAGAGCTTTCATGGCACAAGCTTAAATGGGAGATAGGGATGGAAATGGTTACTTACTACACAAAAATGTGCCTAATGTGGTGTTGCTTGTTGGAATTTAAGGGGGATTTGGTTTTTCTTTTTATTTCTCATCTGTGCCATAAAAGTTAGGAATCCATAGATGTACTTTGTATCAAATGAAAGTTGGGAGTTTACAGTACATACTGACAGGATCGGGGAGGCATACCGGCTAATTTGACTGGCATGTCACCTCTTTGTTTTATTGAGGACTGAATAGAAATCCAGACCTTGTTTACTACTAGCATCCAGCCTTGGACTTAACACTGTTATCAGTCAGGAAATACATAGTACCTGAGTGTCTGCGTGTTGTATTGCATAGCACTAGGCTCTAGGCTGGATGGCCAACATCATAGCTTTTAAAATATGATTTATATTTTTGTGTGGGGGAAGGATGATACTTTTTCATAAAAGAATGATTTCAATATAGTTTTTAATTCCCGATGTGTAAAACAAGCCCAAAGTTACAGATTATGAAAGCAGTCAAGGCTATGTTGTTCAGTGTGCCTGTCAGGTTATTACTACAGTTTCATCACTGTATATATGCAAATCTTGTCCTTATGGTTTTTATGTTTCCAAGCTGATGACACATTAAATGTCTGGTGCTTTCCTGCGGTAGAGCTGTTGAAACAGCAAGGGTAGTGATTTTGGACCTTTTTGTGTACCTCTGCCTCTTGTTTGTCATGGGGCAAATTATGTAATCTCTGTGAGTCTCACATTTAAAAATTTTATAGGTGTGGCTTATAGGACCTCGTGTACAGTAAATGATAACATTTTTTAACAACTGGCCTGTTTTAGGTACTTGAAGATCTAATGGTTTTGTGGGTTTTGAGGAGTGGAAACAGGCCTGGGTTTAAATCAGAGCACTGCCTTTGCTAGTTTTGTAATGTGATAACTTTTTTTTTTTTAAGATTTTATTTATTTATTTTTAGAGAGGGAAGGGAGAGGGAGAGAGAGAGAAACGTGCGGTTGCTGGGGGACATGGCCTGCAACCTAGGCATGTGCCCTGATTGGGAATCGAACCTGCGATATGCCTGGTTCGCAGCCCGCACTCAATCCACTGAGCTATGCCAGCCAGGGCATAATGTGATAACTTTTCAGCATTAGTTTCCTGTTTTTGTGAAATAGGGATATAGTTTCAGATATGAGGATAAAATAAATACATTATTGTACATAAAGCACTTATCCTAGCGCTTGGACCGGGGAAACAAGTTAAGCAGTGGTAGTGACTGCTGCTGTTTCTTTGCTGTTTTTGTTGCTGGAGCGTAATTTTATTTTCCTTTAAAGTAAACGAAAGCAAGTGCAGTTCATCGTGGAGCATGCATAGTGTGTAGTGTATATGTAGTTTGTCTTGCTGAGAGCTGCCATTTCAAAGATAATATCTTTAAAATGAGTTAATTAACCACTCCTTACTAGAATAATGTCTTTTAAGTAGGTCATAGTAAGATGTAGTGGAAAGAATTCGGGACTGGAAATGAGAAACCTTGGCTTGCATTCTGACAGCACCACTTACTAGCTTTGCGAAAGCTATTTAACCTCTCAGACTCCCTTCTCTTTTGTAAAGTTGTGAGTACCTGCCCCATTACCGTAGCGTGCTTGGAACAATCAATTGAGCTTTTTAAAAAGTGTGTTGCAAATTGTAAAGTAGTTTGTAATTGTAAGGAGTAAATAATCTGTGGGTTATTTGGTGGTGTCTGTTGAGGCTGGAGTGGGTAGAAAGGTTCCTATATTTTTAAAAAGCTTATTTCTCCCCAAAGGTAACATTTTCAAGTTTCTATATTTGGAACTCTCTCTAAATATGAATTTTAGTGTACTCTTTTACTCCTGGTACTGTACCCCCAGCCCTTGGGAAAGAGCATCTTTATAAAAAGTTTTAAATAGATTAATAAACACTTTCTGATGAACACTTTCTTAGTCATTACTTTTGTAGTGACTTTAATGTGTGTTTTCCCTAAAGTACGAACACCAACGTTCCGAATAGGAAGCGAATGGTGTGCTAAGCTCCACACTTTCTCTTTTGATTCTGCACGTCCTCAGGGGCAGGGGCAGGGGCAGGGGCAGGGACAGGCCCTCTTTTACTTCAGTGGGTAAAAGAAAAAGCCCCGCTTTTAATCTTGTTTTTCACACACCCGGAAGGACTACTGTCTTGTTTCCCTTCTTATCACTCTTTGGAATTGGGAGGAGATGGAAGGTCCGGGCTGGTGAAGAAGCTAGAGAAAGGGAGAGATCCCGACTTTTTAACACAGTTACCGCACCGCCAAGCCCTCTACCCTGAGGTCTCCGCAGCTGGAGAATAGGTATGTGGCTGTTCTGCTTTAGAGGATAGGATAAGTTGGCCCAGGAAAGAGTATTCATGCACATTTCAAAATAAGTGAATTAAGGTTCTTTTTAAATACTGAGTTTCCAGGAGCTGTGCTTTTAACAGCATTTCTAATACATTATGGATTATTAAGTAGGTTTTTGTGGACTAGTTGGAAAACAAACTTTTAGTATTGGCTCTGTGGAAATTTTGTTTGTTTTTTTTGGTATGAAGAACATTTTTAAAGTTTCAACTGTGAGTTAAAAGTCAAAGATGAGGGTTGGATTGAGGAGGCCTGCAGTGTATCTGGAATCTGTTAACAGTTTTCATTATGAAGTAATTTCTACTTGCCTGAACCAGTTAAGTCAATCATTATGTTAAGGGCCCAGAACTATTTATATGTAGGTATTTGGAGAAATACGAAATAACCATACAGGCGGTCACTGTACTTAATGAATTTTTTCTCTAAGTGGTGAAGCAAGATATACTTGAGAATGTAAGGCAATATATAATCAATTGATGGATTGTAAGGTACAGATTAAGTGTGAGTTTTATTTCAGAGAAAGCTTGTTGAAGAGCACTTAGGGTAAGGCTTTGGTGGTGGAGGATGTGAGTCTTGAACTTAGCTATCAGGCATCTGGTTATATCTACAGCCAGTAGAACACCGTTGAAAGGTTCTGCTACTTCCGGGAGACTTGACGCTAGGGAACTTGAGTAGTGGAAAGAAAAATGTATTAAATATGTCAAGTCAGTTAAGATGATGGGCTCATATGTAGGGTGAATTATTTGCACAGTTTATTTTAGTGAAACAGCATGACACTGTTAAAGGTTTTTTTGTTTGGGGCAGCTATGGGCAGGTAGCTTATAAGCAGTCAGCATTGGCTTTGTCAGATGATTGGGAGTAGAGAGTGGTACTATGGGGTGAACTTCTGGATGTGTTTTGCTCTTAAAGTAATTAAGTATTGGTTGTTAGCCCATTTTCCTTCTTTCACAGGTAAAAAACAGGAAGCAGATGAGTTGAGTGGAGATGCTTCTGTGGAAGATGATGCTTTTGTCAAGGTAAAGTGTTAATGACCTAGGTGGAGACGTTCATTTCGAGCCTGGCGTTCTGCATGACGAACTCGTGTCCTTTTTTACCTGAACATTACTGAAGTGTGTAGGTAAAATATAGAGACTT
The DNA here is from genome assembly GCA_004024845.1 of Tonatia bakeri. Lineage (NCBI taxonomy): Eukaryota > Metazoa > Chordata > Mammalia > Chiroptera > Phyllostomidae > Tonatia > Tonatia bakeri. The sequence continues at coordinate 14,893 of PVIA01003975.1, forward strand.
ACATAATATTGTCAATCTCATTAATTTTCATAGTTGAAAAATGTAGTAAATAACTTTACCTTTCTTTAAATGAGAATAAAGCTAAAACTAATGTTTGTCTGGATTTTTAAGTAGAAATCTGAGATAGGGGCCAGAGAAACAGCTACAGAACAGTTGATATGTTAGTTCCTGGACAAGGTACTGCCGTCAAGGGTATTGATAATTTATGTTTCATCTGCCCATTGCAATTAGCTTGCGTATATAATACACAGAATCTAGATTAACGTGTCCTTAAAATAGAGAGAAAACTGCTGTTGTGTTGCTACTTGATAAAGATCAAATTAAAAAATTTGTTTTGTGCTTAAAGATAAATAATTAAGGTCTTTTGGCTAAAAAAAGAATGTATTTAAAACTGAGCAGCCAGAAGAATAATGTATGTAATCTTAATGGGGTTGTGGCAGTTTTGTATACCAAGTATTTTTAACTCGTAGTTAAGGTTTTTTTGTTTTCATTTGTCTGAAGCGTGATCAGCTACTTACTGATCATTAGGTCCTAAGCAGTGTGGCACTTGCAGGAATTATTTAATGAGCAGTGTTCCTCTTAAGTTGTATACGCAGATACCCCATGTGTTTTGTTCCCTGTGTATAGTTAATCCATATTGTCCAAACATCTCTGGAGCACGCAGGCTCCACCACAAGGAAAGCTTATGTCCATTCACCTGCCCATCTCTCCTCCCATCTAGGTCTCTATGCTCCCCGTGTTACACACAGACCATACACCTCACACTTCGTACTTTGCACTTTGAGGGCAGGCACAGAAAGAAAGAATTGTTTAGTTGAAGAGTTAACCCTGAAATCAGATAATTTTAGACAATATTTTTCCAGGCATCCATTAAAATTGAAGATTGCATGCCCGTAATCAGCTTGTGTTTGATCCTTGAAGAGTTCTTCAATCTCTGTATTGTTTTCCTTGTGGTATATCTTCCTTTAGGTTTTTTCCCTTATTCTTATTTTTCTCTAGTTGTCTTTGCTGGTGAGTACATGATTAAGCAAAAAGTATCCATAATCTGGAAAAACATTGTTACTTAGTAAAAAACCTTTTAATTTATAAATGTCTAACTTTCAGTTCTTCAGTTCATAAACATAGTCATTTGAAATGTTAACAAGGAGATATATACTCCTGTTCAGCATAATAGTGCTGTCTCTACTACGTGCTGCAAAAGATGCCTTTGTGTTACTATTAAATGAACTTGGTCATGCTGTCTAGACGAGCAAGAACTTTTTTAAAAAATCCTATTTAAATATATGTTCAATTTCTTTTTTATATTTCTTTTTGACTTTGTGAGTATCAGCATATGCAATGTATTTGATAGATGTTAAGTTAATATACTTTCCTTGTCTTCCAGAGTTGGTAATTTTGAGTTAGGAATTCCTAGGGGAGGGGGGTCAGTATCACCTATTGCCTAGATGGATGAGTAATACAGGGATTGCTTCCATTTTTAAGTGAGGAGAACGGTCAGTGTTAGGCACTTTAGCTGAATTTCTCTTGGTGACTGAACTTGGTTTTTCCTTATTTGCACCCATTCCTCTATGACATACAGTCACTACTCCTCTTTCAATCCCCTGTGCTCCCTCACTCAGACATGGTACAGCGGGTCATCCGAGAGAGGCCCTGCTCCCCAGGTACTCCACATTCCAAAACTATCATATTTCTGCTCTCACCTGCCCCTCAGAAATTTCTCTTCCCTCACTGCAGTTCAGCTATGAATGATTAGTAGCCATGTCCCTGCCGTTTTCTTTTTTAACTCAGAAACCTTTTCTTAAACCTGCTAGATTTCCTATAAGAATAAGAAAGGAGGAAGGAATGTTCACTGCTTTCAACCCTTTTTCTGTAGTTAAAGAGGAAACCAAGTAGATTGCTGCCTTTCTTTGTTTCTACGGGAGTACCATGTACCTATAAACTTTGAGAGACAAACAGACATTCCCTCAGAGAGGTAATCCCAGCCAGTGCTTCTCTGCCTAACAGGCATTGTGGCCTAGTGATAGATTTTAAAATGAATACATTTAAGTTAATTGTTTGCACACTTTTGAAGAACAGACATTTGTATCACATTTGGGATTCCTCACTATTAATTAGAAATAAACCTTATAATATATGACCTCCAGGGTCTTTGAAGTTGAAGTAAAGTATGGCACATGGAGAAATCAAGTCATTTCTTTGAAGCCGTATCTTGTAGGGCAGCTCCTAGGGTGTCAGTTGGTAACTATTAAATAACTGGAACTTGAGAGCATCTCTAGGAGCAGTCCAATTCATGTGTAGTTCAGTACAAGAGATTCGGTACTGAGCTACACATGAACTCCGATGTGTGGTTTAGTGACCTTGGTACTAGATTCCCTCTATTTTTAAAGGCATAGTTAATATATGTAAGGTAAAATGATGGAACTTTGACTTTGGGAATAATGTCAACATATGGTAAAATTTAAAACATGTAGAGATGTAAATTACCAAAAACATTTGGTGGCTAGCCTGCACTACTTTGCCTCTAGTTGTACCAAATTTTCTTACCATTAAAAGGACTGTGAATTGGAGAATCAAGAGGCACATGAACAAGATGGAAATGATGAACTAAAGGACTCTGAAGAGTTTGGTGAAAATGAAGAAGAAACTGTGCATTCCAAGGAGTTACTTTCTGCAGAAGAAAACAAGAGAGCTCATGAATTAATAGAGGCAGAAGCAATAGAAGATATAGAGAAAGAGGACATCGAAAGTCAGGTCTTTAGCCAGTATTTTTAAAACATGACTCAGATAAATTAAGTACTAAAAAGTATTTTTTTTCTAGCTCAATGTGGAAATCTCAGAATTCTTAAAAAATTGATTTTTAAAGTTATAGTCACCCAGAATCCTGTCATCTAAGATGACCTTTTTGATTTTTGCTTATTTTATATATACATATATAACTTAGTAGTTATCATGCTATTTATTCTATGTAAAATTCTATATGTTTCCATATAATAGCTTCATAATCTGTGTTTTACACAAATATTGAACTGCTTTCTCAGTGTCTAATAGCCACTCCTTTAACTTGGAACATTTAAGTTTTAAGTTGTTTTTTTTACTCCAGTACGAATGAGTGCACCAGTTTTGCTCTGACCTTGCCACCATTACCTGGTGATAATTTTTTTTTTTTTTTTTTGCTACTTTAGTAGATCTAAATGATTAATTTGCATTTTCTTTGGTTATTATCACAGGTGGGGTGGTTACTTTTGAGAGTATAATTTAAAGCATATAATTTTAAAATTCTTTGAATGAAGTAGATGATTTGTTCTGCTTCTCAGTACGTTAGTACAATGTATCTTAAGTAGATTGGTGGGTTACAGAGTCCCTGCTGTCAGTGCTTAGTCCGGCCCAGAACCCTTCTCTTCCACCTCCCCTAGTAAATGAAGGGCTCAAGAAAGAGAGTTTCCTAATTCTTTATCAGTGGGACGGATTTTATGTTGGCATAGAAAATGTAGTCTGAATTGTTAAGCATCGACTTAATACCAGTGGGGTCATAGACACTGTATGGAACACAGGGCGAGTGGTAATTGAGTGTAGCATAAAAGCATTCTCATGTTACCCGGATATTTTGTAAAGCAGCTATTGTATACCCTTTCACTTAGGAAACTGAAGCTCAAGAAGGTGAAGATGATACCTTTCTAACAGCCCAAGTAAGTTTGCATCTAGTCCTATGAATTTGATGTTGTGGGTGGAAGGGCTTGGAAGAGGAATCTTATTTTGACTTCGTAATTCTCTAATTCATAAAACTGCCTTAAATTTAATGCTAAGTTATTTATGTGGTATATGCAAGATACTTAAAATTGGCAGCCAAAATTTCTGTTGCTACGAAGGTATTTGGAAGTTACTATAATAAGTTTTCTACCATTTTCAGAATAAAAATGAAAGCAGTCCATCTTTTCTAGAAAACAAATCTGATTACCACTCTTGCAGGAAGCCCACATTCTGCTTGATTTTTTTCTGTCACTTTGATATAAAATAAATCATTTAAAAATGCTAACCCAGTTGAAAGCCTTATTTAAATTTTTGTTAATGTAACACTCCTAGGATGGGGCTGGTATAAAAATAATAAAAATCTAGAAATTTACTTGGGGTTTATATCCTGTGTTGAAAATGAGACCACTCTTCTGCTGTGTGTTAAAGTGTGTTTTTGGTATATATGATATATATAATGTACATTTTAAAGCATGACCTACAGATGCTGGAAACAGACATTTACAGCTGTTTCTGCAGTATTTTTTTAAAGTATCCTTTGTCTTTTTCCTTATTATCTGTACTCAAGAGCCCCTTGTTCATGTATGCTGTTTATTATTTATTTTGTTGATTTTTAGAGAGAGAGGAAGGAGAGGAGAGAAAGAAACATTAGTTTGTTGTTCTACTTATTCATTTGTTGATTCTTGTGTGTGTCCTGGTGAGGGATTGAACCTGCAACCTTGGCATATTGGACCAGTGCTCTAACCAACTGAGCTACCTGGCCTGGATCTTATGTATCCTCTTTAAATAATATACTTTCAAGTATAGATAGGGATTCCCTTTGTTTACCAGAATTAGGAAAAATAGTGATCAGTTCTGTTTTTTCTTCACTGTAATATTTACTAGATGTGCCCATTGTGGGGTTTATATTTATGGTGCTTATTAGCTCATTGCCTGTGGTCATGTCTTCTTTCCTGCAGCTTTCTTGCCTTTGATATGCTGGTGAGCCACCAATGCTGGTGAGGCTATGTGTTGGCTCTCTGTGTTTATTGTGATGGGGAGGAACTACTGCTCTGGGAGAAATGTTTCTGATAATTTAATTACCTAGGAAGGGAATGTTAGGCCTGTGAAAGTCTGTAGACTTGTCCCCCACAGTCTCCAAATGTGCGCATTTCTGAGTGATGAAGAGTAGATGAGGGAGATTACTCTCATTAGTAATACTAGTAAGCTAGATTACTAATTTGCGAAGAGGTGGAGTTGGGCTCCTCACACTTTGGCACTAGCTTTGTAAATATCCATCAAGGGCCAGTCCTGTAGTTGTGCAGGTTGTGAGTTGTGTGAAGGCATCATGTCTAAGGCTCCCCACTCACGTAATAGTCCATATATTTATTATGTCTTAAGGAAGTGGATGTCTTTTTCTAACTTCACAAATTTTTATGGGTTAGAGATGGCCCTGCTCCTGTTCTATCCTGATAATGAAAAAGTTATTTCTTATCAAGGAGCAAGTTTTACTTTATTGTATCAAAAGATAGAGGTTACATCTTCAGAGAAATTCTCCTGAAGTCATATGACATTTTTCCTCTTTTTCTAAATACTCTGTAGTGAAACATCTAGAAACATAAATGTTCCAAGATCCTATAATGTTCTACTGTTTCTAAGCATGCTTAATGAATATGTGACTATATTGTCTTACTGCGTACGTTAAGGAATACCACAATAGTGTGGGACTATCACCCAGCTTCAGCTGTTACCAACTCATGGGTGGTCTTATTTCATTAATTGCTTCATTCACTTTCCCTTTCTGCATTAGTGAAACAAGTCCTGGACATCATATTTCACTTAAAATTTCCCACTATGTATCTCTAGAAGAGAACTCTTATTTTTTTATATTATCTTAATGTAAAATTTTAATTTCATCAAATATAGTTAGTATTCAAATGTTTAATTGTTTTTAGTGTTTTTTTTTAAAACAGGTTTGGTTTGAATCTGGAAACAAATAAGATCTATACATTATGATTGAAGTAACTATTCAGGTCTCTTTTAATCTTTAGATTTTTCCTTCCATCTTCTCTCCCATATTATTATTTTATTTTTTATATTTTTAAAGGATTTTATTTATTTATTTTGGAGGGGAAGGGAGGGAGAAAGAGAGGGAGAAAAACATCAATGTGTGGTTGCTTCTCACACGCCCCACACTGGGACCTTACCTGGCTCGCATCCCAGGCATGTGTCTGACAGGGAATCGAACTGGCGACCCCTTGGTTCACAGGTCGGCTCTCAATCCACTGAGCCACACCAGTTGGGGCTGCTTTTTTTTTTTTTCCACAAAAGTTTTTCTTTTATTCTTACAATTTAAAATATATTCAAAATGACATTTTTACCATAGCCAAAGCCTGTAACCAAAAAGTCAGAACTATAGTTTTATAAGCTTAACAAAATGGCCACATTCTAATTTAAGTATATTGATTATTAACACTGGGGGAAAAATACTGTGGTTCCTAGGTGTTGCTTTTTTAAAAATTTAATCTGCAGCTTCTTGTGAGTCTATAATTATTTCAAAATAAAAAGTTAGAAAATTTGATCCAATTTTATAATTATTTAAATTATTTGCATGGTTCCAGAATCGAAGCAATGAGACAAGTTGTCTAAAAGTCCCCCTAACCTATCCTTTAGTGGTGACTTTAAAAGTCATAATTTATCCTTCTGTTATTTGCCTTTAAAAATATTAGCAGAGCGGCAGTGTATTTGTATGGAGCTGCATTTATTTAGAGCCAGTCTTCAGGCTTTGAGTGGAAGCTTCAATCTTTTGTCCTTAGGCTTTAGCCTCCAGGCGGTTTGTCATACTAGATAGAATTTGGTATGAATTATACTTTTGTTAGTTAACTGACAATATTGTGGTGTTGGGCAGGTTCTCTTAGTCAGTTTCTATGTATATAAAATAAACATTATAATTCTTACATGTTAGATTGATGTGAGGATTAGTCAGATCCTGGCACAGACACAGTACATGTGCATTTAGTGGTTATTTGTATTATTGTTTTACTACCTTTAAGATACCAGTTACTTGGGAATTTTCTGGAAATTTTTCTCAAAAATATTTATATTTGCTAATGCTGTAATTCTTAAAAATTTCCCTCAGTCTTCTGTCTTCTATGAGCACACCATGAATGTTCTTTTCTCTGTTTGCCTTTGCCCCTAATGTTTTACTAACTGGAAGGGCCTTTCCTTTTTTTTGAGAAGTCTATATATAGTTCTCAAAGCCAGATTTATCTCCATCTCCTCCGCAAAGCTTTCTCTAATATCTTTCTTATGTATTGTTTACCTTTTACAAAGAACGTTTTACGTCCATTATCTTATTTCATCCTTATTTCATCCGTTTAGGTCATAGGTTATCTCTGTTTTATATGTGAACTTCACCTAGATAGATGACAGTAGCACAGAGTAAAACTGTTTCAGTGGTACAGACAGAATGAATACCGAGGTCTCACGATGCCGCCTCCGGCATTATGTCCACTAACCCGCCCCACACTAGTGAGTGTGGCTTCGTGAGCGCCGTCGCACGCCGCCTCCGTAGCGCTGCAGTCGGGCTCGGCTCGCTCTCCACGTGTGCGGCAGCCAGCGGTGAGTTCCATCCCTGCCCCTCCAAACAGTGGTATCTCCACTGCGTTTATTCAGTACATTTATTCAGCGACTGTTTGTTGAGTGCTTATTATGTGCCAGATATTGTATTTCCCATGATCTTTAGCAGATTGCCATATAGATAGGGTTATTTTGAAGGTTTGTTTTAAATTAGCCAGGCTGACTGCTGTGTTTACGGACAAGTCAGGGGAAGGCCTTCCAAAAGTGGTCTTCTTACTTGGCACATAAAACGTACATGCATCACAAGGTTAACCTGGGGGAAGGTAATGGAGTGGGTACATAGCAAATACTTTGTTAACTGAAAAATAAGTCTTAGGCTTGCCTTCGTCTCTTAGTAATCATTCCTTCTCCTGGGACAAATAAAAAGATATAGAGAAGCTTTGTGTTTGTATCATGTCTGTGCACATATATCATTTAGACAGGAAACTGTTCCCACTTTCTTTCTTGTGTTTCTTGCTTTGTTTCCTTATTGCAGAGGTTTTTAGAGTTATTTTTGACTCTTGGCTTACCCTTGGTAGTGCTCTGCTTACTGCACAGTGAAGTAAACGTGCAGTGATAGCTGGCTCGTCTTTTCTGCTAGCCTAGTTGTTTATGCTTCACCTTGTGGTGAGTGATTTTATGTTCTAGGAGCTGGGTAAGAGTCTTCTCCTAGGGACACTTAAGTATATGCAGTACAGCACTGTTTTGAGAAACTAAAATTATGAAATCCTTCAGAAGACATGTTGAACAATTAGAATATCTAAAATCTCTTCAGCCAAGTAAGGCAAACCTTACGAGTTGGTTTAGCAGCTAGAAATAACATTTCTAATTGGTAGGCACTATAGCAGAAAGGGTTTTTTTAACGTCACATTATTTAAACTTTATTTTATAGAATAGCAAATAATTTGGCCATTTTTTTCTTGAACCTATCAATATCTCATCTTTAAAAGATTAACTTGGAAGTGTGCTGATGGCATCACAGGCAGACAAAGGAGAGGCAAGTCACATTCCCAAAGTCCGTTTGTTCTCCTTTTACGTAGAAGGAATTGCAGTTTACTTATCCCTCCAAGATAAATCACTAAAGTCAAGGTGAACTTGTAAGAAAAAGACTTGCCAATAATTGCAGCATAGCTCATCCTGCCAGTCACTCCACCCAAGTTAAGCATTTTTCTTTCCAAGTATTGCAGATTAGAAACATAATGGTTACAACTAAATTCACTAAATACAACTAAGTGCACTTTGTTTAAATAAAATAATACAGTACAACAATTGAGATTATTAGAACACAGTATAATGGACTTATGTAATAAAATAGGATTTGTATTGCTATCAATAATCAACTTATTTTGGGCTATTTTACTATCTAAGTGTGTGGCTTTGTGGGTTCAGTGTTTGTGGCTTCCATCACATTCTTTAGTGTGTGAAACAATTGGTCATTCCTTAATTGGGGCACTTGTGGGTTAACTTGTGAAGTTACAAACGTCATTAAAATGATTTCTTAGAAATACAGTAGTTATCCAAATGTAATTTTGACCATATGATAAAATATTTGCTATTTTAAGGAATACATGCTTTTATATGAATCTGAAATTGTGTTGTAAGATAAATATGCCATTTAAAGTTGTATTTATGGTTAAATGTTGCTGTAAGTCTTCTTTCACTGCTAGGCTGTCACTCTACAAGCCTGTGAGTAGTTCTTAAATTGTAGCCCTTGGACCAGCGGCATCAGCATCACGTGAAAACCTGGTAGAGGTGCACATTCTCAAGCCCCACTCCTGGCCTGAATCAGAAACTCTGGGGTTGGTGCTCAGCAATCTGGGCTTTGACAAGCCCTTCCAGGGACACTGATACAGACTCAGAGTCTGAGAATCACTGCCCTGAGGCTTTGTATTGGTAAATGCACGCCACCTTGACTGAAAATGACGTACTTCTACACAGGTTTTATTTTTAAAAGTTGTAAATTAAAACATCCTTAATTTTTTCAGTACTGGGATTATAATGCATATTACTTTGCTTATTCAATATGATCTTTAATTTGGTTCTGTCTTTGTGTGATTCCGTTAGGGATTCTGCAGTATTTGTTTGCTTGGTATAAAAAATATTTTTCCCTTTGTGGTATTCCTGTTCAAGCTAGTACATGCTTAATTTTAGATCAGGTGAAAATCACGTATTTTAAAATCAGTCATTTAAAAAGACTGTTTTACTTGTTTTGATTACCTGTAGCACAAACACCCTATGTTAAGTGGCTGGCCACCAGTGTCTGTGACAACTGTGAACTCATTTTTAACAGCTAAGAAGAAATGAAATTTGAAACTAACTGCGTTTGTAGTCTTTCTTCTCACTTCTGAGATACCTAAAAGGGCAGTGTGGGGTTTTTTTTGTTGTTTATTTTATATTAATATACATTTAAGCCCATGAAAGTGTATATCTTCAGGTTTTATTTTCTGATACTAAGATTTTGAATAATATGCCTTAAGAGTGAACTGAGTTACATAAAATAATCAGGTCATTCTTTGTATTGGCAGCTCTTAATATGAGTAATATTTGTGTTATATAAACCAGCTTCGAATACTGAAAAGAAATAATCCAGTATATTGTTGAACTCATTTTTGATGGATTTGCCTCTTTTCTTGTCTAAAATCATATATATTAGGCATTTCTGTAAATGGGCTCTGTTTTTTATTGGAATATTCTACATTTGTTAGTGACTGGTATTTAATTAATATTGCTAAATTATATACTAATTTAAGCTGACTGATTTTATGCTACTACTAAAATCCAGTTTTGAGTGAAATCATTTTACATTGGGTTATTCTTTGAATTTCAGGACGGCGAGGAAGAAGAAAGTGAGAAAGGTATGTGTGACACTGAGTAGAGTTTAACATTGCTGGCATTCAGAGAAACAGCACACTGTGAAAATAAGGCATACCTTATTTGAAGTCTTATTTTTGAAATAAGTTTATTTTCAAATTCATCAATTTAGTGAATTAAGTTAGAATCTTGGTTTATTCTTCAATTGGCTTTAATTTTCTTTTCACATTTAAGATACATTCTAACTTATCAGTACATATCAGTTACTGAAGTGGACAATGCCATTTTTTATTTAACCAATTTTAATTTAAAAAAATGACTTTCAGCATACGGTAGGTTGATTATATCGTAAGACTGGCACTACAGTAACTCATATGTGCTTATTGGAGTTGTAGCGTATATGCGGATAGTTAATTTTGCAACTCTTCCTAAAAATGGTGGGTAACCAGGAGACTGACTTTTTGCTTGCTGCTTAGACAAACTTACATACCATCTTCTGACAGTATTAGTACTTTAAGAGAGCTATGGCATCCAATAATACAATTACAGGGACATTGTAGCAACACATGTGGTCAGTACAAGATTATGGGAGTGTTCTTGGATCCTCCTTTGGACTAGAAAGGACCTGGAGCAGGGTTCTAAGCAGGACAGAATAAAAAAGCCTAGAGGCCATGATGAAGGAAAGCTACTGACTGAAAATCTCACAGACCTGAAACCTTGCTCTTTTGGGGGAATGCCAGACACCTTTGAAAACGATAACCACAGGACTGACTGGACAGGATGAAGACTGGAAATAACCCATTTCCTGAACATAATGGAGCAGGCCATCTTCGGAGCCTTTTGTAGCAGTTTTCCATATGATTCTGGACTACCCAAGAACTGAATAAGAAGAACGTAAAATATGGGGCCCTGAAATACTTCGAAGACTGACCGATATCCTCAGGCTGTGACCTTTCAAGACGTCACCATGGGAGTTCTGAAGGTCACAAGGGCTAAATCCCAAGATGATGTGAACATTGAATAACAAATCTTCACGTTGATCACTGTCTCATGGAGGAAAAAAATCTTCCATATGCCATTAACTCACAACCAGAAATGAAGAGCTGGTATCCTCAGGATGGAACCCTTTTCTCATTTTTGTTGTTTGGTATCTGTATGTAGAGATCATTTTTTTTCCATGAAGAATAAGTGATCCTGGGTAAAGGATTGTTTATATTAGTTAATACCCTTGTGTTTTTTTTTTTCCCTAACCTTCCATCAGTGCTAATAACTGGCTTTATATTTTCTAGGTCCTATTCTAGCTTATGAATATGAAATTGTTTAAACTTCTTGTTTTGCCATATTTATTCCTGTTAAATCCTCTTAGATATAGCAGGTTCTGGTGATGGTACACAAGAAGTATCTAAACCTCTTCCTTCAGAAGGGAACCTATCTGAGGCTGATCACACAGCTCATGAAGCGATGGAAGCTAATGCGACAGTGAAAGAAGCTGAGGATGACAACATCTCGGTCACAATCCAGGCTGAAGATGCCATCACTCTGGATTTTGATGGTGATGACCTCCTAGAAACAGGTAAAAATGTGAAAATTACAGATTCTGAAGCAAGTAAGCCAAAAGATGGGCAGGACGCCATTGCACAGAGCCCGGAGAAGGAAAGCAAGGATTATGAGATGAATGCGAACCGTAAAGATGGTAAGAAGGAAGACTGCGTGAAGGGTGATCCTGTCGAGAAGGAAGCCAGAGAAAGTTCTAAGAAAGCAGAATCTGGAGACAAAGAAAAGGATACTTTGAAGAAAGGGCCCTCGTCTACTGGGGCCTCTGGTCAAGCAAAGAGGTTTGTTTTTCTATGTCAGTTCTTTACGATACTGAATTCCAGCATTCAATAAGATCACTCTACATTAAGGGGGTGGCTTCAAGACCATGTGCAGTAATTAGTACTTATGATCCTGCCTATAATATTTTTGACCGTCATAAGTTACTTTAAAAAAATTTCAAGATCTTCATAATATGCAGTGTGTTCTACTGATTGCATTGTCGAATTGTCAGCATATATTTGTTTTTTTTGTTGTTTTTTTGTTTTTTTTTTCAAATTGACAATTTTTTTGTGTTTTATTTTTAAAAATCCTTGTGATGATGGTTAATGAACAACTATCAGTCCTAACAACACAAAATGAAGTCAAGTCCCAGTTCTGAAATCTGGAGAAGATGGCCATATATCCACTGAATAGAATTGTCAGAAAATCTAGATCTTCAGGCATCTTGGGGAAAATCAGTGCAAGAATCCTAAGGGCATCATTTGTTCAAATAACCTAATCTAGGCCTTTGGAATTGTTAATTTGTATGAATAGTACCAGTTTGAAATATAGTCAATATCAAGCTGTTCGATTTTTGTTTCTTTGTTTTTTGTTTTCAATTTTCTTCTGGTGATTTGCTTCTTTAGCTCTTCAAAGGAATCTAAAGACAGCAAGACATCATCCAAAGATGACAAAGGTAATTGATTTTTTCCTACTTATTTCAGTGGTAAAGTGCATAATTTTATTAAAAAAGGAATAATTGCATGTGGTTTTCTTTAACATTTAGTTCTTAAAATTGACATGCTAAAAATTTTGGATGGCCTTTGTGTAAACCATGGAGTTCGACTGTAGCGTACCCTTGGTGTGACTGAAAAGCGTTACTCTTTGGTTAATTGTAAACTGGTTTGAGTATGCTAAAAACCCATTTGGATGTGTTTTTAACCCTTTTTTCAAGCAAGTGTATTGAATGTTAGTGTAATAGATATTTCATTTTCTTACTTCTGAAATTAAAAATTAAATTATAGTTTCAGAAGTATTTTATGTTCAGTTGTAGTCATTTGTAACCCCTATGCACTACCACAGCCTTTCCCCTATTCTTTCTAGTAGGAAATGTGCTATGAGTTATACTTGTGTATGCTTATGGAGTATAATATTTAAAAGAAAATCAGTCTTTAACTTTTGGTTTTATGTTTTTCATTCTTCAAATCAGGGCACACTTCTAGAAACATAGTATGTAGTATGTTTTAATTCTTCAGAATTCACTTCCTAATTTGACTTACTTTATGTTGATGGAAATCTTACAAGGAAAATAGTTTTATTTAAAATTCTTGTAAGTTTAAAAGTGCAATATTTGATTGGTTTTTGTTATTTGTTGGGAAGTCTCTGGTTATCTAATGTCCATGCACTATAATTTCATCATGTATGAAACTATCTGCTGTCTACATGAAAAATATTTCTTGTTTTCTAAAAAAGCATTTTAAGAGATATAATACCATTCAGGTAATACACTGTCCTCAACTGCCTCTTCAGTGACCCCCAAGAGGAGTGTTATATGTCCTGTATAGTTTATTTAGTGTATTTTCTTGGCATATTTTAATAGTTGGAAATTTTAAAATTGATTTATTAAATTATAATTAGTTGCAATACAAGCTGTGCTTTACAGCTTTGGTCAGTAGGTAAGATATAATAAATTTATTAAGTGTTATGCTTTAAATTCAGAAGCAATAGTCTCGGTTGAATGTTAACTTTCTCCTATTAAAAAACTTTAAATCTGTAATTAGAGAAGTACGTGGGCCCTCATGGTACTGGTGACATAAAAAAGACCCGTGAGCGGGTGGGCTGGGGTGGCAGTGGCAGTAAAAGACAGAAAGCTGTACTTGAACAACAATTAAAATAAAAAAATAAAATAAATAAATAAATAATTTTTTTAAAGATACACAAACTTCTGCTTAACATTTCATAACATAAAACAGATCTTTTGATAAGTGTGTTCCTTAAGAATAGAAATGCAGCAACCATTAATATTTAAAATACTGAAGTCAGGTGTATATTGTCTTCTCATAAGTCTATAATTGACTAAATTTTTTAAAGTTTTTTTTTAAGATTTTATTTATTCATTTTTAGAGAGGGGGGAAGAGGAGAGAGAGGGAGAGAAATATCAATGTGTGGTTACCTTTCACGTGCCTCGTAGTGGGGACCTGGCCTGCAACCCAGGCATGTGCCCTGACTAGGAATAACTGGTGACCCTTTGGTTCACAGCGTGTGCTCAGTCCACTGAACTATACCATCCAGCACTAAAGTATTTTTTAATTTGTTGATTTTAGAGAGAAGGAGAGGGGGAGAGACGGGGGGGGGGGGGGGAAACAATGATTTTGTTATTTCACTTATTTATGAATTCATTGGTTGGTTGATTCTTGTATGTGCCCTAGCCGGGTATCAAACCCACAACCTTGGTGTACCAGGATGATGCTCTAAACAACTGAGCTAGCTACCTGGCCAGGGCCTATAGTGACTAATTTTTCAACTAAAACTTGTGGCATGTAGCTTTTAAAAATATTGAAAATTTTATTCTTTCTATGTATATTAACTTGAAGTTATTAAAATTGTTACTTTTAATTGCTTATATATTGTTTCTCTTAAAGTTGGTAAGGATTAATTTCCAAATAAAGTCACATGAATGAAAATTCCCCTTTTATAACAGCACATTTGAAGAAAAGCACTGAAGGGTGACTAACTAGACCTGTATTCTAAGAAATGGCACCTGTATATGTGAAAATGTAATTTGTGTATGGAAATAATACAGAAGTGATTCATATAACCATTTGTCTATTCTAAAAGAATGTTAAGGTTTCTGCTCTTACTCTTGTAATTTGTTTTATAAGATTGTGTTGTATTAAATCCAACGTTATCCAACTGCATATAATTCCCACTTTCTCTTACTCTTTCTCTAATAGAGAATGAAGGTGAGCTGGTTGGTCAGTCCTTGTTATTAAACATTTAAATTCTTGAAAACGGTTTATCCCTTGCTTTGACTTTTCCCTCTTGCAATCCCAATTTTTCCCATAAGCCCATAACAGATACGGGTAACTAAGCAGTCTTATGTTCCTAGATTACTGTTTGCTGGTTGCCTGTATTTTTTTAGTTCAGTGGTAGAGTATAATTTATTAACACTTAACAGCAAAAGTTCAAGACATGTAGTTAATTTTTTTACCCACTTAAAACTCATGTAGTAGGAAGTATGCAGTGTTCAGACTTGATTCCTTACTGTAGTTGTATTGCCTATTATTGTGGTTGGTTTTGATATAGTAAGGTCATATCGTCACAATTAAAAGAGAGGTTTTTATAAGTTTGAAAGACTTGTTCTAATAATTTTGTTTTTAAAACTCCAATTGAGATACTTAAATGTCTGATATTAAATCCTAGGCAGTACCAGCAGTACTAGTGGTAGCAGCGGAGGCTCAACTAAAAATATCTGGGTTAGTGGACTTTCTTCTAATACCAAAGCTGCTGATTTGAAGAACCTCTTTGGCAAATATGGCAAGGTACATTCTTTTTACCTTTTTACCCATCTTTAGTATCTCCATTTGAAACGGGTTTATTCAAAACAGTATTATACAGAATCTTCTAATTTCTTGTTTCTCTTAGAACTGTTATAGGCATAATTATTGAGGTCTTTGGTAACGGTGAGTTTTATCATATCATGTCACTCTGAACCCTAAGGATCTTTGTATTAAAGGCTCATATTTTGAGCCCACTTAAGTCAAGGACTGAGTTTGATTCATCACACTCATCATGACTCTCCTAGGACCTAGGACTGCTCAAGCTGATCTGGTAGGTCACCTGGAAGATATAGGTAGACTAGTATTAGGCAGTGGGATATAGAATTGGACAAAACAAAAATGGCGTGGTCCCTATTATCATAATTTCCAGTACAGTTCTAGAGAAAAATGTAAAACTGGCAAAAACATACTTACTCAGGGTGATATGTGCTATGACAAAAGACCACCAGGTGCTACGAGAGCAACAGGAGAGGCATTACTGTGGTTTGGTTCATTAGGAAAAGTTTCTCTGACACATAAGGAAGAACTAACGGAAGAGGAAAATAGTCAGTAAGGAACTGAACATTTAATTAATAGTTGTTGGACAGAATTACAATTAATCTGTAACCCTTAGGGCATTTACTACTTTTCCACCCTTCTCCAGGGTGAGCTCCATGGGGACAGGGACCTTATCTACTATGTGTACGGATGGTAGGCTTTCTAACATTCATTAAAGCAATATTAGTAAATACCTGCTTATGAATATTATAAAAATCTATTCTGTTAATTTTAGGAGTTGATGGGTTTTGTTTGTTTTCTAATTTAATTCAAAAGATCTTATAGGTATCAGATGCAGAACACTGAGAATTATCCCATGATCTGCCATGGTATACTTTTTGTTTTATTTTCAGTGATTTATTATTAGAGATATAAAAACATTATTATGATACTGTCGTTTTTGAGGACTAAAACTCTTTAAGGATACCACACACTTGATAAAATTGCTGTTGGGGCAAGTTGGGTCTTTCGCAGAGTTGAAGATAAAAAAGCTGAGTTTCTGGCTGCCTGCACCACACAGCCTACCAAATCTCATTTACCTCTTTCTGGAACTGTGTCTGTGTTCCTCTTTGTTGCGCACTAGGTTGTTTTGTCTTACCTTCTTTCTCACTCACCCATCTCTGCCTTGTATCTCATAACCATTTTATAGAAATGAAATTATTTGTTGCTTTTATATTGGTATACATGGAAAATGGAAAGTGTGCCTTTTTAAAGTATAATTTTTAGGATGTATTTTTTAAATTATTTTTTTAAAGATTTTATTTATTTTTAGACAGTGGAAGACAGGGAGAGAAACATCAATGTGTGTTTGACTCTCACACGCCCCCTGCTGGTGATCTGGCCTGCAACCCACACATGTGCCCTGACTGGGAGTCAAACCAGCCACCTTTTGGTTGACAGACTGGCCCTTTGTCCTCTGAGCCATACTAGCCAGGGCTTAGGATGTATTTTTAAGACTGCTTTTTTACATATGGCTGATTATTTTTGAAAGCTTCTTATAAACTCTTAGAACAGTGTTAAAACTCATTTAGAAACTTTCTAGACACTTATCCTTTTTCCCACGCCCCCCCACCCCCACCCCCCGAGACTCTGGGAGGGAGGGAGATAGCTATCTCAGAACTTTTGGCCCAACTCTAATTGAAAATACTGTTTACTTTCATTAAGTGTACCATTACTTCATTGACGTGACTAATCGTATTTTGGCTATGTATTTGAAATAAATAAAAAAAATTAAAAGTAGGTTAAAGTGCTTTCCGATGCTTTAAATCGTTCCTTTCAATATTTACTATGTATTTATAGGTAAGGTAGGTGGTGATCATAGAATATGAAGTATATATGCTAAATTTATCCTTTATCATGAATTTATGTATCCTGAATAGATTATTTAACTTTAATAGTCTCAGTTCTGAAGTTTCATCTGTTCAGAAATGTGTGTAGTTGTGAAGTTGTAAAGCCTTCTAAAGTATAATCTTATTTTATAGGTTCTAAGTGCAAAAGTAGTTACAAATGCTCGAAGTCCTGGGGCCAAGTGCTATGGCATAGTAACTATGTCTTCCAGCACAGAGGTATCCAGGTGTATTGCACATCTGCATCGCACCGAGCTGCACGGACAACTGATTTCTGTTGAAAAAGTAAGCTTGCCTGACCGTTTATAAAAGGGAGGATACGTGGAGGACTAGTAATTCTCAATCTAAAGATGTTATGCTGGTAGGGAGTAGAACTGGGAATGATTTCTATTTGTAGGCATTCATTCTTTTTACTTTTATGTTTTTCAGATTTTCTACCATCAACATACTTTTTATAAACATAAAAATGTAACTTTAAAACATGAAGTTTTTTTTTTTCTGTTTAAACCTTTCAGGTTAAAGGTGACCCTTCTAAGAAAGAATTAAAGAAAGAAAATGACGAAAAGAGTAGTTCAAGAAGTTCTGGGGACAGAAAGAATATGAGTGACAGAAGTAGCAAGTAAGGATTTATTTTTTTGATAAGTACGTGGACTTTTTGGTACATTGATGAAGTCGTTCTCATTCTGTTGTTTTTCTGTGTGGGGTGGGATGGTCAGGACACAGGCCTCTGTCAAAAAAGAAGAGAAAAGGTCATCTGAGAAATCTGAAAAAAAAGAAAGCAAGGATACTAAGAAAATAGAAGGTAAAGATGAGAAGAATGATAATGGATCAAGTGGGCCGACTTCAGAATTGATTAAAAAAAGTGAAGAAAAGAAACGAATAAGTATGCTATGTATCCCTCTTAATCTCTTTCTAATATATTCTACAACTTAATTTTTACAGTGGAAGGGAAAACTGGAAGCTACAAACCAGATAGATACTTAAGCTTCAGTGTTAGTTGTTACAGTTTTGGAAAAGGAGGGCTAATAGGACTAATTGTCTGCTTTTCTGCTCTCAGGAAACAAGTGTGTTTCTCCCATTAAGCCTCTTTACAATTAAATCTGAGCTGATTGAGGACGGTCATTGATTTATAGCTGTGTAGTTGAGTTGGAATCTTTTCTTATCACTGAAAATATTTGCATTAGCAGATTGAGCTATTTCTAAAAACTTTGCATTTATGTTCTCATACAATAAGTAGGTTTTTAAACAATTCTATGTATTGGTTTGTGAATATATGGTTGTCAAAGAATTCAGCATTTTCACATTATATTTTTTA
This sequence comes from Tonatia bakeri, assembly GCA_004024845.1. Classification (NCBI taxonomy): domain Eukaryota; kingdom Metazoa; phylum Chordata; class Mammalia; order Chiroptera; family Phyllostomidae; genus Tonatia; species Tonatia bakeri. The sequence goes on from PVIA01003975.1 coordinate 33,600, forward strand.
AATGAAAAATTTTTTTTAGACATTTGCTTATCAAATTTTTTTTCTCTTAGGCTCAAAGAGTCCTGGACACATGGTAATACTAGACCAGACTAAAGGAGATCATTGTAGGCCATCAAGAAGAGGAAGATATGAGAAAGTAAGTCTCTGAAAAGGAGATTGTATGCAGTTCCACCTGTTTACAAAAAAGATAATTCAGTATCTCTGTATCCTTCCTCTGTAATTACTTCTGTAATAATTCCATGCTACAAAATCTCAGAAAAAGGGAATGTCATTACTCATTTAAGCTTTTTAAATGACCTGCTGAACGTAAAAAACAAAACCCTGAATTATTTTAACATCTAGTCCCGTTACGATTTTTTTCTATAGATTCACGGAAGAAGCAAGGAAAAAGAGAGAGCTAGCCTAGATAAAAAAAGGGACAAAGACTACAGAAGGAAAGATATCTTGCCTTTTGAAAAGATGAAGGAACAAAGGCTGAGAGAACATTTAGTTCGTTTTGAAAGATTGCGACATGCGATGGAACTTCGAAGGTAGAAACAGTCTATTTTATACCTGTCTTTAACTATAGGTACATATTTAATATTGCTGGAAATTGTATTCCCACAGAAAGCTATTTTCCACTTTTTTTTTTATTTTTTTATTTTTTATTTTTTATTTTCCACTTTTAAGAAGTACAGTAAAACCTAATTATTTCTCAAGTTTGCATGGCATTTTACAGTTTACGAAGTACCTTTCCATCTGTTATCTCTTATCTCAACAGCCCTGTGTGGTTAGTTACGCCAATTACGTCATTGAAAAACAGGGAGGCCCGAGAGGCTGAATGACTCTTCCATTGCCACATGGCTAATGAGTGTCAGAGTCGGGACTCAGACCCAAGTCTTCTGACTCCAAGTCCAATGCTCTTTCCTCTCCAAAGTTGCTGCCATAAAACACATGACCTTAAAAGGAAAAATTGATTTTTAAGATAAGGTAGTCTCAATGTAAGCTATCGTGTTCAAATAGAATATTGACATTTTAGGAAAAGTTTATTGCATTTTGAATTAGAGCCCAAACGAAGGAAGATTTGCCCTGTAGACCTTACTTTGTTCAAGCTGTATCTCAAACCAGAGTTCTCTCTCAAAGAAAGTGAGGACAAAAAGCAAAACTTCTGTTTTTAGTGGCAGTGTCTTCGCTGCTCACCATGAGTGCCAGTTTGCTTTCGTATGTCAGTTTTTGGTTGCCACTTAAAATATTCTTGTGAAATGTGAAAGTGTTTTATAATATAAATCTCCAAATATTAACCTGTCTGAGAGGTAACTTCGAGAATTTGATCTCTTCATTCACAAGAGTGCTAGGAGCAACCAGAGATACTTTCACCAAGTTAAATAATATGTGATGCCACACACTTTACTAAAAGGAAATAACCCTTGCATTACTCAGAACCCGTTTTTCCTTGCTCTGGTGAAGTCCCAGGAGGCCGAGCTCCCTAATTAGATGGCAAGTTGAGAAGGTTGAGAGTAGCAGCTACTAGAGCGGCAGCTCCAAAACCATCAGACCCACACACTTTTAATATATTTTAAAAGTCACGGTGCCCTGTTTACCATTCTGAAATAAAATTGATATATAATGTACCTACCTACCTATACAAATAAATTCCAAAAATCGGTATTATGCCTTAATGCTAATAACATAAGGAGAAATAAAAGTAATTTATAATGAAAGTAATTCATGTTACGATGGAAATGTATTCCAGATGTGACTGTTTAGGCTTGACTCTCCAGAAGACTAATGAAGTAGGCAGATGTTTGCTCCCCTCTTTAGATTCAATGAGAATGTGACAGCTACAAATACAGACTGATAATGGTGTGTCGTATTGGTGAGTCAAAGACCAGGAGTCGTCGTATTGACGTTATGACACGATTTCTGGAGTGTTGAACAACTTTTGATGAAGTTCTTAAGGAAGTATAATTTTCCCTTTTTTTGCAGGGAGCTGCATTCCTGGAAATTGTAGCATGTATAAAACCTTGCCAAAGCAAACAAGCCAACATAGCATTTATTAAAAATGAACTACACTCTAGGCTCAGGTTTTTGAAAGGTGATTTTGTTTTGTCTTAATGACATAAATGCCCATTATATCATTTGCAAGAAATTAGGAGTGTTGGACAGTTTTTTTGTTGTGCAGGACTATGTCATTCAGTAAATGTAGTAGCTAAAAATGCCCCTCACATTTCCCTGGGGGTAGTACTGACCCATTGACAACCACTAGGTTGCTGAAGGAGGACATTGAGAGACCAAGTCCACTGAGTTCCTTAGAGGGAGGAAATGACTAAAACTATTAAAAGTCTAATACAGTAAGTTAATTCAGTTCAGCAAACATTTGAACTACCTCCTGACTCAATAATGCGTATTACCTGGAGCCTTCTATTACAGGCCGATGAGTACTCTGAAAAAGCCTTAAGGGCCGCTGTTTTATTATATATATAGCATTTGCTAGATAATTCATGTTGACAAGTATGATCCTAAGTCATCAAAATAAGGTATACCTTGTTTAAGGAGATAGAATATATATTAGATACTGGAAATTTCTCTAATAAAAACAATAGAAGTTGTAGTTTTGTAATTTTATACATGTGGAATATCTCTTTTTTTAATTGTCAGTTGATTAATGGGCTATTATAGTGGGATTTTTATTTAAACAGGAATTATCTGATAGGCAACTACTCTATAAAATTCAGCTGCTCAGTTGACGGTCTTAAATAAGTGACAGTGTTGGGGTCTGTTTAAAGTTTTATTTTGAGTTTTCTTTCCAATTATATTAAAACTACTTAGATTGAGTTGAAATTTAAAATTGCCAACCTCAAAACATTCAAAAGCTATTCTCTTTCACACAGTGCTAGCATAATTTAAGTATTTCTAAATACTGATTTTTGTTAGACGAAGAGAGATTGCAGAAAGAGAGCGTCGAGAGCGAGAACGCATTAGAATAATTCGTGAACGGGAAGAACGGGAACGCTTACAGAGAGAGAGAGAGCGCCTAGAAATTGAGAGGCAAAAACTAGAGAGAGAGAGAATGGAACGCGAACGCTTGGAAAGGGAACGCATTCGTATTGAACAGGTGCAGTCAGAAAATCTTTTCATCTTAAATAACTGACCTTTTCCAAACCCTGTGATTTTTGCCCTGAAATCTGCTTTACTTTTGTAAAGCTTCTATAGGATGAGTTCAGCTGAGAGCATTTATTGTGTCCCTGAAAGATAACAATGAATTAGGTACTCTTTAAAAAATACATTCAGTAACTTTGTTCTGGCCAATTGGTAGTAACTCAAGCTCTGCAATATCATGGCAGCCTAATAGTCTGAGCATAGGACTGTGAGTCCAGAGTAGTTGCAATCCAGGCTCTGTCACTATCCCAACCTTAGAAAATAATGAATGTTTCCTTACATTTTACAGTGGGAATGATTTCCCCAGGCTGGAAGGAAATAATGCCTCTCTCTGCGGAATTGCATCTAGGGTTTTAAGGCATTTAGTGTCCATACATATTAAGAACTCTATTTCTAATTCCCTGTAGGTGCTTCTGTTTCAGTCAAATGATTAAACTAAATTTGACCTTCCCAGTTTCTTGTCAGCTTTCACCCCCCAATCTCTGTTATTTATAATGCTGATGAACAATAGCCCTAGCCTAGATTACTGATTCCTGGAGTCATATTTGCTTATTATATTTGTCCCAAATGTTTTGCCCGATGCTTGCCCATGATGGTTTCTTAATGACAGGATTAAAACAAGGTTGCGTATGTACTTACCTTGTGTTTTCATTTCGCATTGGCCGCTGTCCCTTCCGTGCTGTCTGAAGGAACGCCGCAGAGAGGCTGAGCGCATTGCTCGCGAGCGGGAGGAGCTGCGGAGGCAGCAGCAGCAGCTTCGCTATGAGCAAGAGAAAAGGAATTCTGTGAAGCGCCCACGCGACGTAGATCATAGGTAGCTGCTCGCTTGCTTCTTTTTCATTACGCTTGCTGTTTTACTCTCTTCAAGCCAGAATTAACTAGAGAACTAACAAGTACAAGTAATCGTCCCTGGAATAAGACATGATCGACAGGGATGGGAATGATTAGAGTAATGGACTTGACCTAGTGTGTTGTCAAGTAGGAAGATCTGCTCTTTTTTGTCCTTTCTAATGCCAGATGTTTTCCATTATGACTGGACATAATGGGCACAGGAGGCTTCAGTGATGGTTCTCAAATCCGTGCCCATTTTCAAAATTCTTACAGGGCAGTGCAGATAGTATGAAAAGGGAAGTCATGTGTTGGGGAGACGAAAAATATGGATTCTGTTGTGTGTGTTCATGATTCGCACTGGATTTCAAAAATGTAGTCATTTAATTTTCTTACTTAAGTTCTGTGAGATTTAGTTGATTGTGCTGAGAAATAGGTGTAATGAGGGAATTATGCTTGGGAGTTATCTCTCTGACCTTTCCAAAGTGAAGCATAACTGAAGAGGTTGTATGCTGCTACTTAGAAGTTTACTGTTAAGTGGTATATATTGAGTATTTTATCTTCCTTGTCTTTTTCATCTAATAATTTTAAAACAGACAATTTTCAACTATTTTCTGTCTTGTGAAATCCCTCTAACACTGTATAACATATTGTATTAAGTTCTGCTAGCTTGTTCTTATAACAGAGGGTTTTGTGTTCAGAGTTTATTGCCCTCTGTCCCTACAGCTCCTAGGGTGTGTAGTATGTGTGATTCCGAGTAAGTGTTGTTTGGTTGTCGTAATACTAATTTATATAAATGAGCAAATATTTCTCTTCAAGGCGAGATGATCCTTACTGGAGCGAGAATAAAAAGTTGTCTCTAGATGCAGATGCACGATTCAGCCATGGATCTGACTATTCTCGCCAGAACAGATTTAATGACTTTGACCACCGAGAGAGGGGCAGGTTTCCTGAGGGTTCAGTACAGTCTTCATCTTTTGAAAGGTAAATCGATTATGTTGAAAATGGATATATTTAGTGTATGAGTCTCGCTAGTGATAAGTTTGGTTCTCTATTAAAATCTTATTGAAGTGTAGGTCAGAGCTGAGTGTTCAAAACAAATGGTGTTTTTTTAATTCGGTGACATTGGTTAATAAAATCATACGGGTTTCAAGTGTACGTTTCTATGATACATGATCTGTATATTGTATTGCGTATCTACCACTCAATATTTTTTTTTCCAAATGAAATAAGCTGTGCATTTTTTTTTTCTGTAGATTGCCTTCACTCTATGTACTTTTTTGGTACATTTTAGTATGAAAACATCTCAAAATATTACAATTCAAGACCCTAAGTGACCCACTCAGGAGGCCATAAGAATTGGTTTGAATAACTAGAACTGTGAAGTTGAACTAGTTTAAAATATGAAACAGCCCTAAGCAGCAAGCTCAGGAGCCGACACAGTGACGGGTGCAAACTTGCTGAGCCTGTGTTCTGGGGGCGACACTTCCGTTGGCTGGCAGGCTCACACCCACAAGGGCTAACTCTTTCCCTTTTCTTTTCTGTCGTGTGAAAAATCCTCAGAAATGACCCTGGAAAACATATAAATCATTGAAATTTACCCTGTGGACCTAAAGAGTTAAGAGTCACAACTCTGGGATGATTAGATAAGTGTTTAGGTGATGACTTTCTATACTTCAAGAAACCCTCAAAGACTAACCTGCTTATTTCAGAACCTACACCGTCCAAGCAGCTTTCTCTTTTTAGAGTAAGAAGACAATTTATAGCCTAACTTGTCCACAGTCAAGATTTACTGTAATGAACAATTTAACCGGCCTACCTGTGTCCATGCTTGCTTTTTACAATAATTTTAGACCCACTCTGTTTCTTTTCTTTTTTTTTTTAATAAAGAAGCTCTAGGCTTCAAAAAATGTAATAATTGATCTTTTTGCTGCTATCGGTGAGTGGAGAAGACTTCCCTCCAAATGATGAGTCATCTAATTTGGTTAGGAGTTACTCCAACGAAAAGTAATCACCCCATTGCAAACCCTTGTTTTCCTTTACTGTAAAAAACACCTTCATTTTATTTATGGGTTCTATGAACTATCCAAATATGCCTGTGAATATCAGCAGCTTCCCTCAGTCATTTGAATTTCTCATGTGCTTATAATCCAGAATTTACAGGGGACAGCTAAAGAGGATTGTAATATGAAGAAAAATAAGGAATCAACAAAAATTAACATAATAACCTAGATTTAAACAAGGAATGTTTGTGTCTTGGATAACATGATCAAATTTCCCATCTAACATCACCATCAGTTTATACTAGATGACTTCCTAGTATATGAGTGAATAGCCTAGATTTATTTTTTCTACCCTTGATGCAAATATATTAAAAAAATATTTCTTCAATTGGTTTTCTTTCCCCTAGTGCTGGCATTTAAAGCTAAGTAACAGTATTTAGCACTCATTGATTGAGAAAATATAAAAAGGTTTTAGGAAAAGACAGTGGATTCATTTTCATATACCAGTTGTTGGGGTGAAGCCTCCTTCGGGGGATAGTGGTGCACAGAACATTTTTCCTTGTCTGAGTTACTGCTATCTGGTCTCCTCACAGACAGATGACTCCCAAATCTCACATAGGCCCAGATTATCTTGACAAGGCACTCCAGCTCCTGGCAGACAGCACAGCACTTTCACCTGCTTTTTTTTTTGCACTTTTTTTTAAGTCCTCACCTGAGGATATGTTTATTGATTTTAGAGAGAGAGGAAGGGGTAGAGAGAGAGAGACCTTGCTCAGTTGCCTCCTGTATGTGCCCTGACCAGGAATCTAACCCACAGCCTTTCGGTTCATGGGACGATGGTCCAACTAACTGTGCCACCTGGTCAGGGCACATGTTAGGTTTTTGTTAATAGAAATATGATTTAGTATTCAAAATTAGTTTAATTGACCACCATGACAAGGTTAAGTAGGTTGGCTTTCTCTCTCAGCCTTTCATACACAGGGAGAACTTCGGCAGTTTTGGGTGCCTCAGTGGCTAAGAGCAGTGAAATCTCAGGTTGGTAGTGGTTTGAGTGTTTGATGGTGTCCCTCCTGGATGCTGAAAAACCAACCGTCATGCCACGCATTTACCTCAGTTTAAAAGAGTATGAGTTACTATAATTGTGGAGTTTTTGGTAGCTTTGCCTTAAAGTAATTTTTTACAGGAGGTGTAATTATTGTAGGTTATGCAGATGAAGTTACAGAGAATAAGGTCAAGTGAGTACTTACCAGAATCTGTGTTCTTTGTTTTGGGTAACTACTAGGCGAGAACGCTTTGTTGGTCAAAGTGAAGGGAAAAAAACACGTCCGACTGCACGAAGAGAAGATCCAGGGTTTGAAAGGTATCCCAAAAATTTCAGTGATTCCAGAAGAAATGAGCCTCCACCATCAAGAAATGAACTCGGAGAAACAGACAGGCTCGAAGTGCGAGGGGAACGAGATGAGAGGAGAACCGTGATCATTCATGACAGGCCTGATATCACTCACCCTAGACATCCTCGAGAAGCAGGGCCCAATCCATCTAGACCGTCCACCTGGAAAGGTGAAGGAGGCATGTCCAGTGACAAACGGGAAACAAGGTATTCGTGTAGTTTCTAATGCCTGGTTGGTGGTATACAATGCATTTGGGTTTTTAGAAAAGTTAAAATAGAATTTTGATCATATGTGTTTTGGGGTTTTGTTTACCAGGGTCGAAAGGCCAGAACGCTCTGGGAGAGAAGTGTCGGGACACAGTGTAAGAGGGGCTCCCCATGGGAGTCGCAGTAACGCTTCCGGCTATGGGAACAGAGAGGGAGACAGAGTCATCACAGACCGAGGAAGTGGAGCACAGGTAAATGCTTACGCAGTTTTATTCTCTCTGCTCTTTTGGAGAGGAAGGAAGGGAGGGAAGAGAGAAACATCACTTGGTTCCACATAGTCATTCATTCATTGGTTGTTTCTTACATGTGCCCTGATTGGGGACTGAACCCACAACCTTGGCATATTGGGATGGTGCTCTAACCAACTGAGCTACCTAGCCAGGGCTTAATGTTTATTCTCAACTCTTGAAATTTAGAGGACTTACCATTTTCTTGTGAGTTACATTCATCTATTAGAATAATTGGGAAACTATAAAAGATGTTAATACTTTTCATATTTTACTGTCAGTAGTTGAACTTCAGTAGTCCAAAGAAGTATGATACTAATCCTGAAATTCCTGTTAATTTTTTGAATTAAACTTCCTGCATAAACTTGAGAATATTTACATTTGGTAGTTGAGCCTTCCTGAGGTCTTTGGTTTTATTTCTTTTTTTTTAAATTATATTTTATTGATTATGCTATTACAGTTGTCCAGCTTTTTCCCCCTTTGCATCCCGCCACCAAGCAACCCCTGCTCCCCCCACTCCCTCAGGCAGTCCCCCCACCATTGTTCATGTCCGTGGTCATGTGTGTAATAAGTTCTTTGGCTGCTCTATTTCCTGTGCTGTACTTTACATCCCTGTGGCTGTTCTGCAACAACCTGTTTGTACTTCTTAATCCCCTCACCTCTTCACCCATTCTTCCCCTCCCCCCTTCCATTTGGCAGCTGTCAGGTAACTAACTTCTTTTCTCTTGCTTTTAAGGGTATCTTTAACCTTTGACCTTTTAATAATGATGGGTCTTGGAGTGGGCCCCTATGCATTCATCATAATTGGGACTCTCTGTGGTTCCTCAATTTGCATGTCTATTTCCTTCACCAGAATTTTCATTATTTTTTCAGATAGATTTCCAAGTTTTGCTCTTTCTCTTCTCCTTCTGGCACCCCCATGAGGCAAATATTGGACCTTTTAATGTTGCCCCAGAGACTGTTTATACTACCCTCATTTTTTTTTTTTTTTTTGGATTCTTTTTTCTTCTTGTTCTTATTGGTTGTTTTTTGGTTCCTTATGTTCCAAGTCATTGATTTGATTCTCAGCTTCATCCACTCTACTGTTGTTTCCCTGTAAATTGTTCTTTATTTCAATTCGTGTGTCCTTCGTTTCTGACTGGGTGTTTTTGTGCTGCTGAGGTCCCCACTAAGCTCCTCGAGCATCCTCGTCACCAGTGTTTTGAACTCTGGCTGAGAGATTGCTTATCTCCATTTTGTTTAGCTCTTTTTCTGGAGTTTCAATCTTTTATTTGGGCCATGCTTCTTTTTTTTTTAACATTTTTATTTATTTATTTTAAGAGAGGGGAACAGAGGGAGAAAGAAAGGGAGAGAAACATCAATGTGTGGTTGCCTCTTGCACGCCCCTTACTGGGGACCTGCCACAATCCAGGCACGTGCCCTGACTAGGAATGGAACCAGCAACCCTTTGGTTTGCAGTCCAGCACTCAGTCCACTGAGCCACGTTAGCTGTGGCTGGGCCATATTTCTTTGACTCCTCATTTTGGCAGCCTCCCTGTATTTGTTTCTGTGTATTAGGTAGAGCTGCTATGACTCCCTCTCTTTGTGGTATGGCCTAATGTAGTAGGTGTCCTGTAGGGGCTAGTGGCACAGCCTCCCCTCTCATCCAGGCGGGGTACTCTCGTTGTATCCTTCATGTGGGCTGAATACACCATTCTCTTGTAGTTGAGCCTTGAGTACTATTGGCAGATCAGTGGGAGGGATTTACCCAGGCCAGTCAGCTGCATCCACTGATCACCAACCCTTGCCCTGCCTGGAGACTTCAGGGGCAGGGTGGTGGTGCTCCAGCGTGATCTGTAGCTATCCACTGGGTACACAGGCTATGGGGTTTCCTGGGTGGTGTAGACCAAGGTCAGCTCTGACCTGTGTTTTGCCCCATGGCCACCCTGCCTGAGCTATAAAGCAGTATGAGGTGGCTGCTTCTTGTGATGGGCTTGGAGGTTCCCAGACGAAGCCAAGCTTGAACCTAGGCTGGCTGCTGCTAGTGCCAGGCCTTTGACCACTTAGCAAGAGGTACAGGGGCCTGGGGCTCACTGAGGCCCACTGTTGCTTGTTTGAGAGGATTTAGGAAGTTGTGAAGCATGAGCCAGGACCAGCCATGATATTGGCAAGCCTCTGTTAACACCTTGGGTGGGCCCATAAGTTGGGTGTGACAGAGTCTTGGATCTCCAGTTCTAGCCAGGTGGATGAGTCTCAGATATTGCACCCACCTGCTGGCTCAGTGGCTCTGTAGGCAGAGGGTTTGGATAAGGGACAGTGGCCTCTGCTTGCCTTTCTGTCTGGGAAAAAGCTGTCCCTGCAGCTCTCACCTTGATGCTGGACAATTCAGTTCTTCCACGTATGCCACTGGTGCCTTTCAAGTTGCTACCCTGGGCTGGAGCTCAGAGGAAGTGAGTCTGAGTCCGTGAGTCCGTGAGTCCGTGTGTGGGTTCTGTAAGAGGAGCTGCTTGGGACTCTAGAAGTTTATTCCACCAACTCAGGCCCTGCTGGTTTTTGCAGTCACAGGTTGCAGGTGTTTGTAGGTTGTGGGACTTCTCTTGCTGACACTGGAACCCTAGGCTGGGGGGCCTGGTGTGGGGCTGGGACTATGCACTCCCGAGATATCCCTCCCGAATTTTTATCTAGCACACGTGGGTGTGTGACCAGCTCGTTTTGTATCTCCACCCCTCTTATCTATGGATGGATGTAGTTTTTTTTAGTTCTGAAGTTGCCAGACTTCCATTCAACTCTATTTCTGGTAGTTCTAAATGACACATTCTATAGTTTAGTTGTAGTTGTGCAAGGAGGCCAGCCATGTTCACCTATGCCTCCGTCTTGACCGAAGTCAGCCATTAAGTAGCTTTAACTGTAGAACTACAATAAAATTTTTGTAGTTTTAAATTGCTTTTGACTCTTGTTTTACTTTGTTGACTTGAATGTTTATGAGTTAATGAACCTGGACCAAAGAAAGTGTCTTCATCACTCAAGCTACTATATTGAGCAAAAACTTTTAACTACCGTATTTTTCAGACTACAAGACCCCCCCCTTCCCCAATTTGGGAGAAATAATGGTTGTTAATGCTGCTGTTGAGTTCTGTTTACATTTACTTTGGTGAAAAATTATTTTATTTATGTTATTAAATATTGCATTTTTTGCTTCAAATTTTTTTTTCCTATTTTCCTCCTCTTAAAACCTAGGTGCATCTTATGCTCTGAAAAACACGGTAATTTAAAAGCATTCTGTTGATGATACACTGATACATGGGTTGAAGTAACACATACAGAATACCATCTCAAGTTATACATAAAAAAAATCCTGAAGTGTGTGTGTATCCATCTTCAACCTGCATTATACTCTAATGCTGTTTTATATTTAAATAGAAATATTAGGTTTTTTCAGGACCTTTCTTTTTTATCAGAAAAAATTTTAATCCCTTGGCATTTTAGCTAATAGCACTGTATACTTTCCAGGTCATCTAGAGCAATTATGAAACAGATTTGGGCCTGATGGCATTATAAGCTATACTGCTTCTAATAAGTGAAACACTCAGTTGATCACTTTATCGAGGTGTTTGCACTAAATAGAACTTTTTTTTTTAAGATTTTATTTATTTTTAGAGAGGGAAGGGAGAGAGAGAGAGAGAAACATCAATGTGCGGTTGCTGGGGGACATGGCCTGCAACCTAGGCATGTGCCCTGACTGGGAATCGAACCTGCGATGCCTGGTTCGCAGCCTGTGCTCAATCCACTGAGCTACGCCAGCCAGGGCTGCACTAAATAGAACTTTAAGCCTCGGTATATAATCAGATATTCTGCTTTGTTTAGAGTAAAACTTAAGGCAGTCTCATAGACAAAGCCCTCTGCATTCAGTTCTTTTAGGAAAGGTGTTCTGTCTCTAAGGTACTTTTAGCTTTGTGGTTTTGTAGGCTAAGTATCATAACTATGACTCGTCCTTCCTCAGAGTCTTACTTCTCAGGCCTTTGTTTCTTTATGTTCAGTGTGCTGTTTTTCATTGTCATGGAGGGAAGGCCTTGTCCGAGCCGTAGCACCAGTAGTGCTCTCTAAGATAACAGCTCCTGCTTTGTGTGTTCCCATGTTGGTCTTACATCTTAATTTGTCTTAAGGTTACGACCTCTTACTATGCCTTCTTACATGGAAATATACAGATCCAGGCGTCATACAGAGATCCAGAAAGGGTCAAAAAGTACCTGGGTGCTAGGTGTAGAGGTGGTGATTACCGTGCTGCACATTCCCCTCAGATCTTACCCTGGGTAGCTTCTCCATGCAAAGTGGTTGGAAACCCTTTCTATGTGCGGTTATATTATTAAGTCTTTTATCTTCCGAGACATCTTACTAATTTGTTTCTGCATTGAAAGCACACTGATATAAGTAAATTGGTGTGCGGCTGGGGTGTCGTGACTTCTCTGTTAATATTCTCTTCACTAGCACTATCCTGAAGAGCGACACGTGGTTGAACGCCATGGACGGGATGCCAGTGGACCAAGGAAAGAGTGGCACGGTCCCCCTTCTCAAGGGCCTGGCTATCATGACACAAGGCGCATGGGTGATGGCCGGACAGGGGCAGGCATGATAAGCCAACATGCAAGGTAAATAGCTAACTCGTTAAGAATTTTCTGCCAGTGTACAACCAAACCCTTCTTCTCTCCTTAAAGGTAATTACAGCTTCTGAGAGACTGAGTGGTGGCAACCCTAGATCTGCCCAAATGTTTCCCCGTATTAACTCCACGTCTCCGGTAGATTTCACGCAGGGCAGCTGGTATTGATTTTTGCCAGTTTATATTCCCGGCATAAGTTAGTTGATTGGCATTCTGGCATATTGATCAGACGGAGGTGTGTGTGTAGGTAAGTCAGAATCCAGTAGTTAGTGAACACTGACTTCAAGTTGGCGCCATCTTCTTGTCCACTACTCACCATTCCTAAAATTCCTAGAAAGGAAGAAGAAAACTCAATGTATGTTTTGCTTCCTCTCTTTTCAAATATTGTAACTCCTGTAAAACTTTTAGACGTTTAACTCAGGGCCGGCTCGTATGCTGAACGGCAAGCTTTATTTTCTCTTTGCACCAACACCCACTGAGGCCCTGTACAGGCAGGTCTTTGGCCTCTCCCTCTGTGGCATGCCCTTCTTTCTTTCCCATGGCCCGTCTTAGAAGAAATATGGGCTTGGCTTAGTAACCCATGTTGCTCTTCTATTGGCTGCATCTACCATCAAATGTAAGTGTTTATTTATACTTGTGCCTGCACAGCCTCATCACTCATTCTGCCTTTGGTTTTTGTAGGTCACCAATGCCTTTGTTTCCTGATAAATATAGATTCCTTTGATAAATGTAGATTCCTTTATTTTAGTTCTTAGGCTCCTTGGTGGATAAGCACTATTTCCCACCATTGCTTTTCCCTCTTTTGAAACACTCCTCTGCTTCTAATGCGGATCATAATTCTTTCTACCGTTTTGACTTCTTTTGCCAGCTCCTTCAAGTGGAGCTCTGTATTGTGATCTGTGTGTAAAAGCCCTGCTGTCTCCATAAATTCAAGGTCACAGGCAAACTCATTCCTCCTGTTTCAAACCTTCATGTCCCAGTTATTGCCTACAGCTTCTTTTAATTTGCCAGGGCCACCACACATCTCATTCCCCTGGACTGCAAAATCATGGGCCTCATTTGTATCTTTCTTCATTCTGAGTGTGAATTTATAAGTTTAAAAAAAAATTGTAATAGCTAATGCTTTCTTCCTCATACCAGCTTCTATTCAATCTTCCCAAATTAATCTTTTTTGTGCTCCATTATTCACACTGTTTCTATATTTAACAATTGCCGCTGTTGTGTTATACCATTTACTTACTCCAGAAACACAAGCAGCTTTTCTGGGTCACAGAAACTAATCCAGATTCCTCAACCTGGCATTCAGACCTTTCCATGAACTGGTTTCATTCTACTTACACCATTTCACTGTGGGTTTTTCTCTCCCAAAATTGTTGTAGGGCTTTTTGGTGGATCTTTTTCTTGTATCACTCATTAGTACTTACTGTGTTACATTATGCATATAAAGAATTACAGAAACATCTTGAATGACAGCGTTCTCTAGGTCAGAGGGTCAACCTCCCAGTTGTTGGGGACCACACTTAGAGAACCCCTGCTCCGGTCCATTCATGTGCATACCATGCATGGCCTACTCGGAGGCAAGTTCAGCTGCTCAAGTTCAAATTCTTCCTCCACCATTTATTATTAGCTCTGTGATCTTGTACCTCCACATCTCAGTTCCTTCATAAGTAAAGTGAGACTGTTGAGAACAGTGAATTCCTTGGTATTGCTAAAGTACAAAGAATAGTGCCTGGTGAATTATAAGCAGTTTGTAGTTATTAACTGTAATTATTTCTTTTTTCTCTGACGTTTTTCTTTTACACCTTTTTCAGCAATGCCTCCCCAATTAATAGAATTGTACAAATCGGTGGCAATTCCATGCCAAGAGGAAGTGGTTCTGGATTTAAGCCATTTAAAGGTGGACCTCCACGACGATTCTGAAAATTAGCTTTCTGCCATGGATTCAGGATAATTTATTGAAATCTCCAGTAAACTTTACTTGACTACTCACGAAGAGGACCTCTGACTTGCTTGAGACTTTTCTTTATTTCTCCTTTTTTAAAATTTAACATGATTGCTTTTCTCAATTTTGGAGAAGATGTTTAAATAGTTCTGTTGTAACTTCTAATAGTTTTGTGTATCATTCAACCTTTTTTCCTGTAGCACCAAGACACATTTGAGAGGACTGGAGTCAAAACCACTTTGCTGAACGCAGTGTGGATAGGGAGTAGTTTGCAGCTGTGTGGTAGAAGTTTCGTTTGCAGCACTCGCTCCATGGTACCCGGCTGTAGAGTTACTTGTCACCAAGCATTCTCAGCCTTCATTTTGAAGGCTGTCTAAGTTTAAAAAGTCTGCTGTCCAATTTTTAGAGAATAAGATTGTTCCTTGCATTTCTGAGTATTATTTAACCTATTTTTGCAGAAGGTACTGTTACATTAAATGCATCTGTGTATCCTGGTTTTAAAAATGTACTCTTTTTGAAATAAACCTTCATATTCTATATAGTTGCTAAAGCGTTGAGAACCTTTTTAATTGTAAAATGAGAACCGATCTTCAGTTTAATACAGCAGCATACTTGTTCCGGTTTGCATGGTATGAGACCAAATAGATTAATGAAACCTTGGCCATGAGGTTTGTATTACTGAGATTCTTAGACTGAATTGTGCAGGTAAGTGCACTTTTTGGTAATCTGTACCGTTTGATGGATAAATTCCAACTTTGGGAATTATGTGGGTATTAATGTTTCCATATTCCCAACTATGTTGAGAAGTGGAAAAGACCCCAGGCTCTAGACTGGCAAATCAGATGGGTTTTGTAAATACTTGTATGTGGGAAGGCATTGTTGTCTCTTTGTGAAATAAAATCCACACTTAGAACTCTATGTGTCTTTGTTTCTAGCTTTTTAGGTGTTAGTCCTCCAGCCCTTTCTGGAGTTACACCCAAAGAAATTGACTAGGTTTAGAGCTATGAAGGCAGTCTTGGCTTGGTTCCTAGGAAACAAACCTGACGTTGACTCTTCACCCCAATAGCTGGGCAATATACTCTTTTGAAGTGTTAGAGACTTACCCACTAATCTTAGGGCTTTTTTTTTAAGGCGTCTTTTCTAAGAAAATCCTTCAAGGTAAATTCTGAGGAGCATCTCTTAAAGCCTCCCATACCCCTTCATATAAATTAGTGACTTATAATCCAAGTGTTCTTAGATTCTTGGCAAATCAAGCAGTCTCTGTGTTCATACAAAAGTAAAAGATGGCAGCAAGTTCAACCACCCAAGTTCAAATCATTCCTCCACCATTTATTAGCTCTGTGATCTTGCACATGTTACTGCTTCACCTCTAGATCTCGGGTCTGAGGTCACCTTTTGATTTGAGAAGGAGGAGTTTTTGTAGAAGCTCTCATAACTGTCCCTGTGAGGGATGGTCATGCCTTCTGAGCTCAGACTGCTGAGGGCTGTGCGCAGCCACGGTACCCTGGTCCTCGGTCCTTTAGGGAACTGGTAGTTTTTGTATTGCTGTGGATTTTATATAGCCTTTTCTGCTCTTCCCAGCCCTACCACTGTGGGAGTAAGTGGGGCATATGTGTGTGGGGGTGTTTACTTCATTTCCTGATCCCCCACACTTTGGGGAATGGCACATAGAACCTCAGTATAGGAATGAACTAACTTCAGGTCTGCCTTTCTTTGTGACTGTGGGTCCCTTATATTGCTTCTCATCTGTTTGCTCATTGGTAGAGTGGAACTATCACAGGGGATTTATGTAGTCACTACCATCCGCTGCACACTTTATGTGCTGGACTGTGTGCTAAGCATTTTAAGTGCATTTGCTTGCCTAATCCTCAGAAGAATCCTGCTGGCCAGAGGTAATAGTTACTGCCCTACACCCATTTTTCAGATGGGTATCTGAAAAATGACCTTCTCTTGAAGAAGCTATACCATGGCAACTTGAGGAAAAAAATAATTACCTACACTGTTTGTGGACGGTAGTACCTTTTAGTGTAAATGTAGAAAAATTGGAACAAATCAACAATCTAATTTTTCAAATTGAGAAGTTCTGATAAAGCCACCTCTGAAGTGTTGGCATCGGTGTTGGGAGTGGCCCTCCCAACATGGGTTTTAGAGGTCTGGTTGGCCAAGGGTCAGTTGTGAAAACCAAATTTAGAGATTTTATAAAGAAAGCAGGGTTCCTAAGAACCGAAGAAAGGAAGGAATTTGCTGTTCTCCCTACACTGGATGAGCAATCCAAAAATGTAGCCATAGAGTAGACAGTTTCAATGATGTGGGAGCAACCATTTGCTTACAGCAGCTGAGGAAAGAGCCAGTAAACTTGGGCAAGACACTGAAGTCAGACTGCACGCGCCAGAATTGTAAGAGAAAAACAAAAGCTTCAGGAGTGTGAGAGAACTTCCCAAACTCTTAATTACATGAAGTGAAGAAAAATTAAAGACCTTTCTGCCTATATTTTTATCCCTTGCTAGATCGCCACCTAACTCCGCTCCTTCGTACTGAGGCTGGTTCCAACAATTCAGTACCTGCTGATTCCGTATGGGGAAATGTTAAGTTACTTTTGAGTTCTTCCTAAAGAACCACATCTCATCCCACTTCTTACTTCAAGATGAATCTTTTCTAATACCTGCAACAAATGCTTAGTTACCATTCCTCTCAAGCACTTTTCATATGTTCAATTACCCTCCACAAACTAATTCTCACAAATACATAGGTGCTACCTTCAAATCAATAAGGCAGCCATACATAAAATTTTTTTCCTACATTGCTTAGGATGCATTGGTCAACAAGTGTTGCTTATTTTTACCTGAGACGTTGTTTTCTACAATACTGAAGTGCTTCCTACAAGATCGGCTGCTTTCTCTTTCTGATATACTTAGCCATTGAACCAGGCTTAAGGGTCAGGTTTCATATTGTTAATTTTCACTTTAATATTCTGTAATGATCACCTTTATCTTAGATCTACTCCACCAGATTTTATATATATCTATATATATTTCTCTACTTTAAACCCTCCCCATCTCTTAGAATAAATCCAAAGTCTTTCGAGTGCCCTACTTCTCTTACCTCCTTTCTTACTACGCTCCATGCTCAGTTTCACTCGCCTTGCCCTCTTTCTGTTTCCTGAATACAACATCCCATCTCCAGCCTTTGCACTTGATGATTCTTTGATCTGGAATGCTCTTCCCCACGTATCTTCAGTCTTGCTGAAATGTTTTCTTGGTGATGCCTTCCTTGATACTTAAAATTGCTACACTCTTAACCCCACCCTCACTATTACCCCCTCTGGTGTCCCATCCAACATTATCTGTCTCTTTCTGCTCAGCTGTAAGCTCCAAGGGGACAGACTCGATTGTCTTATTGTTTCCTACTGCCACATCCCCAGTACCTGGCACTTAGCCACTCCAGTATTTTTTTTTTTTTTAAATGAAAAATCATGCGGAGGGTCCAGGATTTTTATTGTGGGGGCTTAAGGGGCAGCAGTCTGATTGGAATAATTGGCAGGAGGAGTCGTGGGGTATTTTTTCTTGAAATTGTGTTGGAGTGACACTGTTCTAAGATTGAGAGCATCTGGCAAAAATTACGGTGAGGACCGGATGGCCAAAAGCCTCTCCCAAGCCTCTCCTTGGGACTGGAGAGGGACAGGGTGCCTTGACCATCAGACAGACCTACGCCTGGGGCTCTCATCCCCAAGGAGGTGCCAGCCGCCTCGGGTGTGAACATTAGCCATGAAGTCATCTTTGCTCCAGTTTTGTGCTCAATCGCATTTTGCTTCTGACTTGGATTTGCCAGCAGGGTTGGGAAACAAAAGAATATGAAATCTGCTCAATAGTTCAGTTTTTCATCGGTTTATTAGAGATTGGCTAAGCCCGTCAAAAGCTCAACCAATAGCCAGTCATTTGGATGGAGACTGTTTTCTTTTAGTATAAGTTTCCAATGATATCCATCAATATATATTAAGTCATTAATTTATTCATCATACTCTGCCAAACATCTGTGATGTGGAGTTGGGGGCGGGGTGGGGAACAGATCAGGATACTCTGACAAGATACGGTGCATCCCTCAAGTAGATGATGAAACTAAATATTCTGACTCTGTAAGATAACAGCCCTTCAAAATATTCTAATTTTCCTAAAATTGTCACATACCTATTAGTTTATTTAATGACTTTTACTGCATTCCCCAACTGATCTGCAGTCCGTGGTCCTGGTTTCTAGCTCTCTGGTTTCAGGAAAGGCAGTTTGGGTCTGCTGCTGCTTACCTGCACCTCCTCACCACCACTGCACTACTCTGCACCCAGACGCAGTGACATTGAACCACAGGGAAGGCCCTCACCTCTGGGGCAGCTTGCAGGGTGGTGCAGTCCAAAGATCATAGGCTTAGGAATATGTAGGAATTTACTAGATATGCACAATTATGGGCAATTTAGGTGTAGCTCCAGGATGTTAGGGTCAACTTGGCTTACCTGACAGGATTACTGTAAGGATTTAAATGGGAAAATGTGTATGGGATACTGAAAAGATTCTATTCACTATTTCTCTTGTGTTATGCACTCTGATTTTAAGGCGAAAGAGAAAACTTCATTAGTGCAGGTTGCTGGTTAAATGGAGAACTAATGAGCTGGTACCGCGCCTGACTGGACAAAAAGGCTGAGGTCCAACTGGGTGAGATAAGCCAGTGGTTCCCAAGCCTGGGTCTTCACCCCAAACATTCACGAGTGGGGCCTAGACGTATTTTTCTGCCAGAGTTCCCCCAGAGGGTGTGTATGTGCTGCCAGGATTGAGAATCACTATGGAGATACAGCTCAGGGTAGGAAAGACCAACTGTTCTTTGAAGAGCAGCTGGGACTTTTATGGGCTGTTAGAGTCTAACTCATCACTGCTCCAACACATGTCATTTTAGTTTTAGAAATCCTATCTTTTGCCAAGGGAATGAAATGTTCTGATTTACATAATTGTCTAGTTAACTGATTAGTAATAACTTTATATAGTTGAACCACTCAGGGTGGGGACAGGCAGCTTCTGCAACAGGCTCAGGAACTTATGCCCAGAGCTTTCAGAACTGCCCTGGTTGTGCTGTGAAATATTAATCGTATGTGTTATTTGGATCAGCAGTACTTTGTTTTCATCCTATTAACTAGAGAATCAACAATGAAAAGGGTTTTAAAAAGTTAGAGTAAGCCCTGGCTGGTGTGGCTCAGTAGATTGAGCACCAGACTACAAACCAAAGGGTTGCTGGTTCCATTCCCACTCAGAGCACATGCCTGGGTTGTAAGCCAGTAGCGGGTGTGTGAGAAGAAACCACACATTCAGGTATCTCTCCCTCTCTTTCTCCTTCCCTTCTCTTCTCTAAAAATAAATAAAACCTTAAAAAAAAAAAAAAAGAGTCAGATACCAAGACTAAGAATGAAATCAAAAGTCAGAAGGCCTGGAGTCTGGGTCTGATCCTACTAGCTTAATCATAAACATTATAGACCTCACTTTATCCACAGATTTGTGACCTTTATGATTCCTACTGTCTAATTTCTATTATAATAAACATTGAAAATACAGGCAATTGATTGTTTTAACCAAAGTGGAAAAAAATCTTGTTGCACAATCAGGTAACTAATATTTCAAGCTGAGGGTGTGTCAGGGTCCTTAAACATGAGTAAGGTTGTCATCAGACGTTACTATTGAGAACTTACTCTGGACTAGGTAGGCATTGCACTGGGTGATTTACATGCATTAATTTATTTAATTCCTACACCAAGATTATGGTTTAAGTGTGGGTATGTTACTATTCCCATTTTGTATGTGTGTAAACTAATGAAGTAGTTTCCCAAGATCATAAAGATAGCAGGTGGTGGGGCCAAGATTGAAACACAGTCACACACTTAGAAGAATGTCACTTCAAATCATTTGATCCAGTGGGGGGCAGTTGAGACCAGTGGAATATGGAATGTATTTGATATCAGAAAGCAATTTTTTAAAATGTATTCCATTCCATATGACAAAATTATCTTCTGTATAAGCATTTCCTTTATTTTAAAATAATTTTCAATTTAAAATATAATTCAGTAAAGTTTTTAAAAATCATATTTATTGACTTGAGAGAGAGGGGGGAGAGAGTTCTTGATTTGTGGTCCCACTTCTGCGTCCATTTGGTTGCTTCTTGTATGTGCACTGACGGGATCGAACTAAACCCTGTCGTCTCAGGAAGGCACTCTAACCAACTGAGCTGCCAGGCCAGGGCCCAATAAAATATTTTTCCGTCAACTAAAATTTGCATTTACCAAGTAATAATAGTACATTTTCTAGTTCTTACTCAATTTTAACTATTTTAAACTTTAAACATAAATACTCCAAGTAGGTATACATGATGACAGAAATGAAGTAACTAACTGAAATTCTAGTTTTTGGTGTATATATAGTTTTTAAAATTTTGTTAAATTTTTATCTAGTATGTTTGATGTTATTATAAATGGAATTTTAAAAATTTCAGGTTTCAAGGGTTTGTTGTTAATATGTAGAAATACAATTTTTTGAAGTAAAATTTACAAGTGATATCATGCACACATTTTAAGTGTGCAGTTTAGTGAGTACACCCCAGTGACCATGACCATGATTGAGATGCAAAACATTTCCACCTCTAAAAGTTTTCTTGTGCCCTTTTCTCGGTCATTGCGATCCACATCTCTGGCCCCAGGCAACCGCTCATCCTTCTGTCGCTACAGGTTTTATGTTTCCTGGAGTTTCACATAAGCAGAATCATACAGTAATGTCTTTTGTACCTGGCTTCTGTTGTTCAGCATAATAGTTTTGCAATTCAGCTTTGCATTGTATCCAGTTTCTTTTTGTTGCTGGGTAGTATTCCATTGTATGGAATTTTTATGCTTTCACTTTTTCACTTATCGATGGAAATTTGAGTTAACAATTTTTGACTGTTATGAATAAAACTGCTATGGATATTTGTGTGCAAACATGTTTTCATTTCTCTTGAGTGAATATCCAGAAGTGGAATTTCTGGGATGGAGATATATATAAATATATATGCGCACGCGCGCACACACACACACACACACACTATTAAGCATATGTTTAACATGACAGGAAACTGCCAGTTTTCTGAAGTGGTACCATTTTACATCAGCAATGTAAAGGGTCCAAATTACTCCACTGACTCACCAATGCTTAGTATTGTCAGTCTTTTTAATTGTAACCATTGTAGTGGGTATACAGAACTATCTTATTGTGGTTTTCGTTTTTCATTTCCCTGCTGACTAGTGAAGTTGAGCATGTTTTCATGTGCTTATTGACCATTGATAATCTTTGGAAATTGTTCAAATCTTCACCCCAGTCCCTAGTCTGGTAGTAACAATGCTACAGTTTATTGACTTTATGTGTGTGACACTATGTACACCAATTTCAAGGAGGTAAAAATTATCCCATTTTAGAGATGAGAAAACAGGCCGTGCCAAAATAACTTGATCCTAAGAATGCAGAGCACAATAAAGACTAGTAGGCCCAATTTTGAAGATTGCAGCAAGGTTTGAATCAAGTGTGGCTTGAAAAGTCCAGGGTCAAATTCTGAACACAGATGGCCTGGATTTCTTGTCCTCTTTCAGACATGATTTGTACACACCGAGTCTGGATTAGACCGCTGGCCTTCAGATCTCAGTTCCAACAAATGAATCAGTGCCCACTTCACAGGATAATACAGAGTGAGGAAAAGCCCCTGCAAGAAGGCTATGAAATGCGGGCAGAACAATGCTGCTTACCTTAGTTTTGCTGAGCCTGCTATTCCCCCTGTTCTCCCACTGGCTCTAGAAGGAGGATGCAGGATGATACCCAGGGAAAATCAGAGAGGAGGGCATGGATTAAGGATTTTAGTTATTTTATGTACATAACTTTCATGCTAAAGGGAAAAACTGATTCAATAACCCAACTCATTTAAAGTACAGGAAAGCAATAGCTATACAATATAGGTGTTGTTTTTTAAAATTTCTGTATATAGAATAGCCATGAGAATGTAAAATACAGTTTAGGAAATGGAGTAGCCAAAGAACTCTTACGCATGACCCGTGGACATGAAAAATGGTGTGCAGATCACCTGAAGGAGTTGGGAGTGCTGGGTGGCAGGGGGGAAAGTGGGAAAAATTGGGACAACTGTAATAGCATAATCAATAAAATATAATTTAAAAAGTTCCTCCCTGGCTGGTATGGTCCGGTGGATTGAGTGCCGGCCTGTGAATCAAAGCAGGTTCAATACCCAGTCAGGGCACATGCCTAGGGTGTGTGTGAGAGGCAACCCCATATTGATGTTTCTCTCCCTCTTTCTCTCCCTCCTTTCCCCCCTAAAAATAAACAAATAAAATATTTTTTAAAAATTCCTGTAAGTAGATATTCAAGTTCATTTAAAGTACCAAAGATTATGTAATATGCCAAGAAAATCAAAGTGAGTAAGACATGATCTTTGTCTGTAAAAGGCTCACAGTCTAGCTTAAGTGCTACAGTGAGGGGAGGTCAGCAAAACACTGTGTGGAATGAATAATTCTGCCTAGAGGGCTGGGGAGTCTACAAAAGCTTTCACAGAGAAACATCAGAGGTTAGTTGATTTGGATGTGAAATTGTACAAAAACTTGCCCCTATGATTGGCTTAGTGTAAAGAGAAACTGATTCATTCTCAGCTCTTTCTAACTTAAGTCCTCCAAGAGGACAGAAGTATCCAATGTAACAAATCTACCATTGGGATCAAGTAATTAACCATGTGGCATACAGCTAATTGCTTCTTTTACTGCCTGGGGTTGGGGGCCACCTGTCTTTATCAAGATTTGGTCCAAGTATTCTAAGAGTTAATCCTACATAAATGTAAATATGTTAATTCCCCATTTCCCCACTCATATTTGTAAGAAGTAGCTTAAGGAGATGCATATATATAGCAGAAAGACTGTTTGGTCTAAATATCAAAGTTTATTGAAATAAAATAGAATCTATAATAAAAAATACTAAGAGTGTTATCACTAGTTACAGTTTTGAGTATATTAACAAGAAATCCAACAACTGATTTTAATCCAAGTATGACACCATCTTTGTGGTACAGTAACAAACATGAAATTAAATGTTGAATACTGAATAACTCTGTCACAAATATTTTATACTTTCCCATCTATGCTCAATATGCCCTTTTTTTAAGGAATATCCTCCAAAAGTGAAACTTTTGAGTCTTGATAGTTTTTAGAGTTAAATAGTTTTAGCATAATTAGTATTTGAGAGAGTAACTTTCATAGAAATTCAGTTCAGCCCTAAGTTGGGTAGGTGTTTTATGCTGTCTGTTCAAAAAACTGTACTTCAATGTTCTATCAGCTCTACGGTTGCTATTATTCTTAAACTGAAGTTAAGAATGGTCAAAAGCTGGTCATAAAGCAAAACAGATGAATTATCTCAGAAGTAGGAAGGGCATTAAAATAGTAAAAAAAAAAAGAAGAAAAAATAGGCACTCATTCTCTGTATGTTTAAACTCTTTGAGAACCTTGTTTCAATGGGCCAGTCTCAGGCGGGCAGAGATCTCTGACATTTCATAGCGACTTCTTGACCCAAATAGTCTGACAGTAAAGTAGAGGAAGAAAGCTTGTTTCTTCTTGCTATACTTCAAGATCACTTTCTCTGCAGTCTTTACATTTCACTTGCTACTCCCCCTAATATGCGCCACAATTCAATTGTTCCGCACAATTCAAGGAGAAAAAACTCACATGCACTCATGTTAGGAAATGACTTTCAGGGTTTCTCTGAAGTTTCACAAGTGAAGATTATTCCTTTTGCTGACTGCTGTATGTAGCAATCATACATCAGTCTTCTATCATATTGTCTTACTTGTGGTGTGCGGATCTGTGAAAATAACAGTTGTCATTTTATTGAGGAAGATAAAGCATTGTAACAAAAACCACTGGAAACTTCAAATCCTCATCTTTAAAAATCGGTAAAGTTTAGATATCCTACTATATACTCTGGAAAGTGATTATTTCACACAAAATGTGAAAAGGAACAACAATATCTGACAAATATTTGAGACACACAAGACATTCAATCTTTTCACAGATTAAATGACACCCTTAGTCTTAAAATACATCCCATTGGTTAGAACTGCTCAGCAGTCAGTTATAATGTTCCCTTGGACAGGCCACTGACTTGGAATTTATATGGGCAATTTAATTTCCTGACTTCCTGTTTAAAGTTGTAGCTACTAAAGCCAATGATGCCAGGATCAACTTTAGAAAAATTTTTATTTGTGCATTTTCTATCCAGGAGGCATCCCTACATTTCAAAGCAGGACATTACAGGAAGGATGGATATAATGTTCTTAGTTATTGGTGACAAATTACTACGATTTGAGGAAATTCTTAGAATATCTGATAAAGTAGATTTTTGTAGAAAAACAATCATTTTTTCCTTTACTGTGGTTTAAAGCTTAGGTTTTGTATTTCTGCTATGGGATTTCAATGCTTTATCTGGGATAGTACCATGCCCTAAAAAACATCTGTTCCAGGCAGACATGTCTAAATTTCTTCCTTTCTCAGAAAAATAGCATGAAGCTGAACTTGAGGCAGTAGCTGGAGACTTTTACCCTGTTCTTGAGTTTAATGTTTTTGAGATAGACGTGAAATTAGAAACTAGAATCCTTCACATAATATATATTCATATCAATTCATTAAACTCAAATTACTAAAAGCAGAAACATGAGGATTAAGTCAAATACATTAATTAAAATTTAGATAGATCTTCAAAGTTGAATCTATCTGGGTCCTGCAATATGTCATTTAGACTCCATTATCTGTATTTTACAATTTATTTTGTTCAGGAAGCCTTCTATTTTAAATTTTAGTTTGTTTTATAGTGTCACCAAGAACAATAACCTCAATTCTTCATGTTTTCCCAAAAGCTTCACAGGTGTTTGACATCATTTAAAAAAAAAAAACACACGAAATACGGAGAACCTGCCCTGGCTAGTGCGGTTCAGCAGAATGTGTGCCGGCCTGCAAACCAAAGGGTTGCCAGTTCAATTCCCAGCTAGGGCACAAGCCTGGGTTGTGGGCCAGGTCCGCAGTGAGGGGTGTGTGAGGCAACCAATCAATGTATCTCTCTTTCTCCCTCCCTTTCCCCTCTCTCTAAAAATAAATCAAGTCTTAGAAAAAAATTACCAGAGAACCTAAGAACTCTGATTCTGATGAGTTCCTTCACCATTCTTAGTCATTTTCCAAAAAAAAAAAAAAATTAAAATGCACACTTTCAAATAACGTTTTATACTAAAAAAGAATTTAAATAGCCCTAAAAATGGCAGTAATGGAGAGATCTAAATGTATCCCATCCATGCAATAAAGTTTACAAATATGGTACTAATAACCTGATACCATTATACTTTGTTCCATGGAGGAAAAGGCAGAGAATCTAAATATTTATATATATGAAAGGTACTGGGAAAGTACAATTTTAGTGCTTTTTATTCTCCCCAAATGCCCTTGATTTTGACCCCATAGTCCACAGAACACAAAAAAACTGTAAAATACATTTTGGGAAGAGATGATGCCATACTCAAAGACACGGTAATTCTACAGATTATGACAGCATTAAAAAACTGGCTTAAGAAATAGTCATTGGGGAAAAACCTGACTTTCAAGAAAAAAGCTGTGCGATATTTATAATTCTTTAGGTAATACTTTGTGCTTATACTATGCCCTTTATTCAGGAGTGCAAAGCACTAAGAAAGTAAGTGTCATTTGTATATTTAGAGTAAATTGAGGCACAGAAAGTTTACCATGGCAAGATAAAAGCCAGGTTTTTAGATATGACTCAGAATTCCACACTTCCCATTCATTAACATATAACTATCTTAATGCCTCCATCTTATTCCATCAAACATAACTTACAGCTATAGTTTAAGCTATATATGCTCAAGCAATGTGTGACCGGTAAAGCCCATAGCTTTCCATCACATTGAAAATAACTGGTATATTGAATAGGAAAGTTTGTTTTGCTTTCTAAAAGGATTTTTTTTTAAATAAGTGAGATTGTTTGAGGACAGTTCTGGAAATTCTTGCCCCAATTTTTCTGCTTCGTATGCCTACATTAATATAGGGACCACAATAATTCTTTCCTTAAATATCTATTTGACTCCTAGTCCTTTTCTCTCAGGATCTTCTGTCTCTTATGGAGCTGAAGTGGTGATTCGTTAAAATAAGTTTCTGTGCAAGTACAAAATGGTTAACATTTGGTTCAGTCAAGTAATCTCTGATTCTAACTTGCTTAATCAAAACTCAGATCAAGAAGTATGAGGAAGAATTCAAAACATAATAAGGGATAAGTAGTCAATACTAAAAATGTGAGGCAATGAAACAAGATATATTCCAATGCCTAATCCTAAACTTAAATCTATGCCTCATTCAACCAACCTGACACCTCGAAACATAGCAGTTACCTTACCTAAGCACAAAGGACCAGCATATTATAGGAAGCAGCAACTGCCAATTTTAGCCACTTCAATCCGTTTAGTCTTTGTATTCTTAACATGTTGACTCTTAAATTTGAGGAAAATTCCCAGATTCCTTTGAGAATCTACTTAAACTCATGGATCCTTGCTTCAGAGATATACAGTAAATGCTTTTAAATGCTGATAACCTACTGTGAATCATGGCATTATTGATTCAATGGTATTAGATATGAAAACAATTCATATTGTTAATAAAGACTGGTCACTAACCTTAAGGAACGGATTCTGAAAGTGCAGTGATCACTTCATTCATTCACGCAACTCTCTTACTAGCTACAAATCGGTGACTGGCTGGTGCACATGTGCCCCTCATCTAGCCAGTGAGTATTAGAGACGCAAATGTTTGACTCTAACTGCTGCCGACAGTGCACAGGCAACAGCTTCAAGTATTGCAAAATACTGTGGAGGAAAGAGCTTGATACACCACTACCAAATTCCAATGCACCCAAACTAGCAATGAAATGTCTGAATATGATGTGTTGCCTTGAGGAAAATATACGAAAATAAAGACACAATAGCTCTAAATTCTTTATAATCTCCAAGGATGGGAAACCAGTATCTCTGAGAAGTTTCTTTGTTTTAATAGAATTGAACATTTAATTTTTCCCCCATAGTAATCAAAGCAAACATTTTATCATTATTACTCTTGGTATATCAAACATTCCAGGAATGTAAGAAAATCTGACTTGGAAATACAACATAGAAAAAGGTTAAATTAACAAACACATTACATATTTTAATTACTTCTTACAAGTATACATTGACATCTACTTATCTGATAGTACTGCTGCTTTTGAGTGAGTTATTTTTTTATTTCCAGAGGGAATGGAGAATGGCAGTATTACCTTTGGAACAAAGTAAGACAACAGTAGCAGATAACAGAAGAATAACTTCTACATATATATTTTTTGAGGGCAATAAATAGATAAGTATATAATTATGGGAAAATATGCCTCAAATATGCTTTGTAAAATTTCTCAGGATTTACTGTTTCATTTTTTCTTATTAAAATATAATGCACTATCACTACTATCTGTTCTGGGAAAAACAAACCCTGAGGTTTTAGCTTCCTCCTTCAACCAGAGTGATATCAAGAGTAAACCTGGACTAAGGTCAACTTGTTTGAGCCAACAGAGACTTCTGCAATCCATTTGATCACTTTGCCAATGTACGCACATTCTGTGTTATTATCAAGACTCACCAAATGTTTTACATCAAAGTTTTATATCCCAAACAGGTTCTCTGATGATTATCATGCTAGCACAGGAAATTTGAAGAAATAACAAATGGTATAACATAAGCAGACATGCAATACATGAGACATAAAAGACACAGCTTGACCCTGGATTTTTCCCTTGAATAATTCCTTCCATAAATAAGACTTTACTTTTTACATGTAGACTAATCCTATAACTTGTCTTAGATCACAGAGAACATTAAGGACATTCAGACCATATTTTTTGGTAGTCTATTGCCATCTGAGACCACAAACAACATTCTCCAAGTGGATGCTCAAGTTAGACTGATGCTCTTAAACAAATTTACTGAGGCTTAGAATGTAAATCACATAACTACTTGCAGCAGCAACAGCTGTTTCAAAAATGACTAAAACAAACTTTTAAATATAAAGCATATAAAAAGGGACTATTAAGGGTAGTTTTCCAAACTATACCTAGAAATACAGGAATATATGTGTCGCCTCATGATTAAGTTCAATAAATATTCTTTTTGAGTCCTACAAACACTACAAGATGTTATAGTTTTATTTGGTTCCCATAAGTTAAAAAATCTGATTGCTTTTATATAAATTCATCCAATAGATCTTTATTAATTCTTTTTTTACTAGACTCAGAGATTATCTCTAACTTCCTTTCAGAAATGTGCTTTTTGTTGGTTTTAGTAAGTATACTTAATTTTCTAGCAAATAAACATGATTTAAATTTTAAGGTTCAAGGTAATTCTAGAAAAAGGTAGACACTGAACCATTTTCTTTTCTCCATCCCCATATTTACAAAGCCTAGCATCCACTGTGGTTTCCTTCTTACTGTCACTACACTATCAGGAAAAAGTAACTGTGGTCCAAGTTACCTATGTTAAAGATTTCAAAATTCCTCAAAATTTCACAACACTACAAAGTCATAATATCTGGTTTTGATAAGATGAGATTAGTGTTATGTAATTTTTTGCTACTAGAAAAGAAATACAAATCTTTATTTTTTCTATCTAATTAAATCCAAGCTCCATGATCAGTTCTCATGATGGTATCTAAAATGTACATTCCTAAAGAAAGGTAAAGCTGTTCAAGGGCTGAACTAGTCTGATATACAATTAAGAGTTATTTATTCCTGTTATTTTTTTTGTCTTTTTTCCTTTTTCAACACCTACATTAAACCCCTGGTTTCTTGTGGATTAGATCATAATTTAACATTGAAAAAATTAATTTCAGAAACTATTGTGCTAATATTTAGCTTTCAGGAAGGAATCAGACAAAATCAATGACCTCCATTCACTGTTAGAACAGAAGATAAAGTAGCTTACTAACTGATAGGAGTTGTGAATGTCACTATGACACAAAGTTTGCTGTGATTTGCTCATTTGGCTACAAGTGCAGTATTTTTCATGAATGACAACACACAGCATTTCCAACTTGTAACATGAAACTCCAGCTCATAAAGAGTGTACGTGTGACTTGAAAAAGTCTGATTGTAGCTAAGTAACAACCTTTCCCCTGAAAATCATGAACAAAATCCATTGGGAAATCAGGCACAGACGGTATTTATCGGTTTTTCTTCTCTCCTCCTGTGGTTTTGTTTCTCAAGAAATATAGATCGTTCCAATAGAATCCAACACTTGTTACAAAATAACACAGCTATTTTTTTCCTTTTCTTTTTCTTTATCTTTTTCTCGAGGTTCCTTTCGTTTACGTTCACTATTTCCAGATTGTTTTCCACTTGATGGAGAGGCTTGTGCTGGCTGGCTTTGCTTTAGGAAAAATAAACAGGAAGAAATTACCTTAATTTTTCTAAGGTACTTAATCATAGTTATCTAGAAAGAAAAACCACATGAGTGAAAGGACTCATTAATGGAAAAAGAAGTTACTGGTGTATAGACTTGTTATTGTTACATGGTATCAAAGTAGTTGCCGCTTCCACTCTGGACAGATATAATTAATGTATCTATTAGCCTAAGTAAATAGAACTTCAAACAATAAATAACACCTGTACCATTATACTGCCTGAAGCCTCAAATTCAAGAAATATTTATGATGAAGTTTAGAGAAATGTTAATGAAAATGACACCATTTGGTAAACTACAATAGTTCTCCAAGACCACAGTAAATACCACAATAAACAGATTTTAAAAGGAGAACAAAAATGCTGTAAACAGAATGTGGAATAAGTGTATCTGGTGAAACAAGAGACATTTTCAAATGAAAAGCTAATCATAAATGGTAGGTCTTCACTTTTAAGCCTGAGGTAGTCAATATTTGAACTAGAAATAGATATGTATTTTACTGGAGTCCTCTGTATTTAAATCTTCATCAGCTCGTAAAGGGCAACTTGCTTTCCTATACACACAAATCAAAGGACCACTTCTTGCAAGGTACGGTTAAACATAAACATGGGATTTTTAAAAATACATTAATGCAATGAAAGTTAACATATAGAAACCCACTTAATACTCACATTTTCAGTGCTTAAAATATTCAACTAGGAAAAGTAAAAAGTGGGAAATTGCTAATCTTTGTAGGATAATTAGTACATGTCAGACACTGGGTTTAGTTGTTCTCAACCACAATCTAAGAGTTAAGTTTATCTTCTATTTTATAGACAGGGCAAATGAGGCTAAGAGGCAGACGGCTTTGTCTAAGGGGTTGCAGGAAATGCAAATCCAAATCTATCTGGCTCAGAAGTCTACATTCTTTCCATTGTACCTCATACTGTCTTCTAATTGACAGAAAGACTATTTAAATTGATTTATATTCTTTACAGCTATTTACTAACTTAAAAAATAAATTAGAAAAATCTTGTCATCAGAACCTTAGGAAATATAACTTCACTAAATGAGAAAATATTAATAAAATAAAAAACAGAATAATGTTATAAAATCTAATGGCTGCTAAAATGCTAATATAATTGATGAGTCAATACCTATCTCAGCACGAATGTCTTTATAGTTACAGTGATCATTATGTTTAAGAATAAGAACGTTAGTTTTACCTGAGCCTGTGTAGAAACGGAAGCAGAAGCAGCAGTGGCTGCTGCTTGTTCCTGTTCCTGATAATATTGAGAAGCCCGTCTATCCTCTTCCTCTTGCAGTTTCTTTGCCAGTTCCAAATCACTGATTCCTTCAGGTATTTGTTCCCAATTGATCTCTTGGCTCTGCTGTTCTTGTTGTAAAGACAATGCCATAAGATAGTCCTAAGAAATTAAATTATAACCATATTTAGCTATGAGACTTTACCCAAGAACTAGTAAGTGTAAACATAGAGGTTACATCTAAAAAACTATGAGAATGGCTTTTTAAAAACATACCAGAGAGTAAATGTAAAACCCAAAGTTATCTAAGTATTTCTGTTTGGGAATATAAATGTATTTCAGTGATGCTGCCATTGTTCTACATATTTTTGGAATTCATTTGAAATTCTTTCTAGAAACAGTATATAAGGCATTTGAGAAAGTTTTAAAAATGTTTCTCCTGTTTACAAAAAAAGTCTGTAGAAAATTAGCACAAAATATGAAACTACAAGAAAGTCAAAATTACCATATTATGACATAGAGATAACTACTGTTAATATATATCCAACCAGTTTTTCTACATTCATATACAAATTCAAACACATCTCCTAGTCCCTAAAAATTATGTTTTCTTTTCCATTTAATGTAACAAAAATCTTTATTTTTTAATTTTTTTAAATGTTATTTATTTATTTTTATAGAGAGGGGAAGGGAAGCAGAAAGAGAGGGAGAGAAACATCACTGTGTGATTGCCTCTCATGCGCCCCCTACTGGGGACCTGGCTGGCAACCCAAACACGTGCCCTGACTGGGAATTGAACCAGCGACCTTTTGGTTGGCAGACTGGCACCCAATTCACTGAGCCACACCAGCCAGGCCATGAAAATCTTTTGTTTTAAAAAATCATATGAATTTCTCAAAATTATTAATTAAAATTCTTCCAAAACAAGGTTTTTAAAGTCAATGGAGCTGTCCACCACACAGTCATACTCAATTACTTAACCACTCTCTCTCTCCCTCACATATACACATGCAGATTATTTCTTATGAGAAAAAGTGATGCCTCTTTGGTCAAAAGTCGTAATATCTAACTTAACACCCACTTTCACCACAAATTAGTGCTGAGTGAAACCTGACTACTCTGTGTACCTCCTCAACATTTAAAAAAAAATTGCATAGAGTGTGTTGCTTGTGAAGTCCTTGTACTATCTAGCATGGCCATCTTACTGATACCAAGAATTTATCCTTCAAATTCTGTCCTCAATTCTTCAAACTCTGCTCTTTGCAAGTCCCCTAGTCTTGAATCTATTCCTTCCTTGCTACTGCATTTGTGTGCGAGTGTATATAACCTCAGCACCTTCCAAGTGGGCCTCCTGTGGCAATCTGTTGCTTTACCTTCACTCTCTCTGCTCCAGTCTCTTGTGCACACAATGATTAAAAAAATTGTTTAAATTTTCTCTTAACTAATATTTAAAAAAACAATGCCCCTATACAGCTTCTGAAACAAAATGAGTATGTTTATTATCACAACTGTCAAAGGAAAGCCAAAAGTCCTAGAAATACTGACATTTGTTTGAATCAAGTATTCTGTGCATTCATTCTTTGCTATTCAAATTGCTATTATATAACAACATATAGTATTAGTTGGTGAAATAACTGCCTCTGCTGCTAGAACTGCAGAATCTTTGAGGGCAAAACCAATTGATTTATCTTTCTGTCTCCAGGACCCAGTTATAGTGCCAAGAATGTATTGCTTAATGAATACTGGCTAAATGAATGCAGTCTCTATGAACTTAAATTGTTATTAGCAAAATGCATGTTAACCATTTAACATAACAATATTTCAGCCTCAGTGGGAGAAGTCACATCACCGTTATACTTCTAGTAATAAACATTGTGGCGGCAAGCCTGCTCACCTGTTGCAGGCAAAAATCTTATGTCTCAGTTCTAAATAGATATTCTACTCACTAATCTGCTCTTCCTTAACTTGGACTCTAAGGCTTAGAATACCCACCTACACTTTACCCAGTGCATGCTATCTTCAAGACTCCCTCTTTTCTACATTTTCTGATTAGTCAAAATATACCCCAAGCATGTACTTGTCTCTTCGTCTCTACCACCCAAGGCTAAGCATCATCCCTTCTCGCTTGGACCACTAGTCTCTACTTATACCTGTGTCCTTCCTCTGTAGTCTCCATCTAGCAACCAACCTTCCAACCTCTCTCCCTCCCTCCCTCTGTTCCTTCTTCCTTCCCTCACTCCTTTCCTTCCTTCATTTTTAATCCTCACCCAAGGACATGCCCGTTGATCCCAGAGGGAGAAGTGGGAGAGAGAGAGACAAACATCAGTGTTTGAAAGAGAAACATCAATTGGCTACCTTGTGCATGTACCCTATGCTACCACCATCTAAGCCACCCAGCCAGGGCCATCTAGTAACCTTTTAAAAAGGTGAAGCAGCCCTGACTGGTGTGGCTCAGTGTGTTGGGTGTTGCCCCATAAAGTAAAGGGTCGCTATTTTGATTCCTGGTCAGGGCACTTGCCTGGGTTGCAGGCCAGGTCCCCAGTTGGGGATGTGTGAGAGGCAACTGACTGATGTCTCTGTCCTTTTCTCCTCAACCCTGCCACCCTCCTTTGTCTAAAAATAAGTAAATAAAAAAATTTTTTTTTCAAGGTGAAGTAGATCATGCCACTTCTATGTGGTACACTTGGACTATCTCCCTACTACACCTGAAATAAAATTCAAACTCCTCACCACGACTGTCACAGTTCTACATGATTTGGTCTTCTGAACTGAAGTACATACTTAATGTTCATATAGAATGATCACTAATCTATTTAGGAAGTGTCAGGAAAATTTTGCAAGTATATTAATGGATAAATCTTTACTTCAGAAGTTTCGGATAACTAAATTCACATTTGAAAGGAATGATCATTTTAAACAAAATAAAGAAGACAAAACAAATTTACCTGATCTATTTGATCTTGTTGTCCTCTGTATACAGTTTCAGGGTCTGAAGGAGGCCGCAGATGAAATTCTGAGTCACAGAAATTTCCATCACCGTCAACATTGTGTAGGCTTTCCCAAACAACTTTTTCTTCAGTAAGAAACCCCTGGTCTGTTACCAGCAAATACAGTAGACCCTTAATAGAAAATAACAAAAGAAAAAGGACTGTTAATTAAAACTAATCACCGTATTTTTTGGACTATAAGACACATGTTACCCCCCCCAAATTTGGGAGGAAAATAGGGGTGCGTCTTACAGTCCGAATGTAGTTAGTTACATTTACATTGGTGAAATATTATGTTATTTATGTTATTAAATATTTTGCCACATTTTTTGAAGCAAAAAATGTTTTCCTATTTTCCTCCTCCAAAACCTAGGTGCGCCTTATAGTCCAAATATACAGTCATACTTAAGAGAAATTTTATAATCTGTACACTTGGAGCATATTAATTATTCCTACTAGTTAGATATACACAACATAATAAATAGTAGATGAAGTAGATATCTTATTTGTTCACTGCATTAAATCTACCTGTCTTTGAATATAGTTATAATTGGTACACTACAGTATAATGAGAAATTCTACTGTAATTTGAGGAGCTGTTGGCATCACAACAAATAAATGACTTATAGATAGCCTCTGGGGGTTTATAATCTCATTTCACAAAATGAAAAAGTACTGTACAATTTCCTAAAGAATATATCAGGTAACAAGTAAGACAGAGTTACACTAAAATAGTATCACATTGTCTATAGTCATAAGCCTATATGACTAATCCAATTCATACCAATTTTTCCTTTCTCTGTACCATTAGTTGCTCTTCCTTCATACACCAACAGTATTTTGTACCTATTTCTACTGTAGCACTGAATCACACTGTACCCATGCTTGTGTTTTCCTGCCCCATTTCCCAGACTATATGTTTTGATCTCTGTATTTTTGGCCCTTAGTCACTGCCAAAGAATTTAGCATTGAACTCTAATTTTTCATATGCTTTAGTTCTAACTCCAATCATGTGTAAAGTGTCCCTAGTATATCACATAAGAACTGTAAGCCATTTTTCTTCAGATTTGCCAAGGATGTGACTCTCATTTACTTGTTCAGAGTTCCCACTAGATATTACAGTGTTTATTACTGCACAAAAGTCATACTTTTCATGTTCTATCTTATCATCATAATTAATCTTAATAATTAAGAATAAGAGCCCTGGCTGGTGTAGCTCAGTGGATTAAGCGCAGACTGTGAAGCAAAGGGTTGTGGTTTGATTCCCAGTCAGGGCACATGCCTGGGTTGCAGGCCAGGTCCCCAGATGTTTCTCTCCCTCTTTTCCTCCCTCCCTTACCCTCTCTCTAAAAATAAATAAATAGAATCTAAAAAAAGAATAAGAAATTCATTTAAAGAGTTTGACAGTTGTAGGTAGAGAAATTACTGAATTAATTCTGAAGGTTTAAAAATTAAAATTTTTTTTATGAACATTTACTATGGGTTCACTGAGGGACATGGCTCTTCCTAATGTACAAAGTATCTCCTGCTGTCTACTACCAGTTATATTCAAGAGTTAGCTGTAGCTATTGATTGATTTATATAGTCACTGAAATTATTATAGCAGCATGAAAAGTATTCACAAAGAAAAATATTGCAATATAAAGTTTAAAGACATTGTTTCAAGCAAAAATTAAGTCCAGGTTAATACTTTTTAAAAAAAAATCAGGAATGTTTCAATTCATCAAATACCTGAATGCCCCTCATATGCTCAGCACTGTGCTACTAAGTGCCTGAGAATTCGTATCATAGAAAATAGTAATTCTACCTTAGTCTGGTATTAGTACTTTATACAATGAATTGTAGTTATCTGCTTAGTTAATTATCCTTAATACATTTCAATCTCCTTGAGGGCCAGAGCCATGGTCCTCATGATCTATTGTAACATATTTCTAATACCCAGCTAGAGTCTTCCTTGTCCTAGAATAATTTAAGAAAAAAAAAATAAAAGTCCTTTCCAGCCAATTTTCTACTGAATAGATCTGACTCTTCTGTTTACATTTATCACAATATATTTCAACATACCATTACATTATACCATATCTAGGCTTTATAATTTATTTTATGTAAATCATATTAGATTGGCTGTGTGCTAGGGGAGGAACCACAATCTTATCAATAATTTTTCTCCAAATGATACTTTAGGATGGGTAATTTCTATGATGGTTTCTACTAAAGCTATTATCATCCAGAGCATGTGAATATTTATATGTTTTATCTAAAAAGGTATCCTATTCCTGGTATAACTGACCTGTCTTCTCAAGGACCGTCGGCCTCAATTTCTTCCTCTTTTAGATCTGGACTTTTATCAAAACCATCTGTAAATGGCCCACTCTCAACAGTGCTGATTATTACTCAATAGTGCTTTATATAACTGCAGTATAGAATAGCAAAGTATTTATTCATTTAATATTGAACACCTTTGGCCCACTTTTTCTGAGAGTCTACAGTTAAATTACTATCAAGAATACTTTTTGCTTTTTTATACACCATCGCCTTTGTTATACTATCTAGTCAAAGCTTTCTTTTCTAAGCCCTACTCTTCCTTCTAGTCTCACTCATCAGTCTCTAAAATACTAATATCATAAAAAATAACTAATACAAGATGCATGTATTAAATTCTTGAATTATTTATTCATATATAAAATGTAAATTATATAAAAATGATAAAAACTGACAGATAATTTTTATAGTTTTTTAAATGAGGCAACTGAATAACAAAAGAAAACTGGTAATATCTTGATAAATTAGTTCTATATAGAGTATGAATAACATAATGACAATATCATTACAATTTGTAAATGGATAAAATTAAACTTGGTAAATGTAATAAAAAAATAAGTAATCCCAGCCTTTAAAATACAGAGGAAAGCACTACTTGAATATTTTTGGTTAACTATTTGGATTACTTAATATTTTTGAACTTTAGTTTTCTTTTCTTATGAAGTGATATGTAGACAAATCTGAAAATTTCTAGGTTGTTTTATGAACTGAAAGGTGAACTTCATTCCTCCTTAACAAACATAAATCTTATCCACAAATAGGTCTACATAGGCAGAACTGTTGAGAATGTGAACTTGAAGTCAGATTGGCACTGCTTACAAGCTGAGTGGCCTTGGACAAATAAGGCCTTTAAGCCTGTTCTCTCAGTTGTAAAGTAATAAGGGAGTAATAATATTCACAGCTGTGAAAATTAAATGAGACAATGAATATAAATTGCTTAGCACAATGCAAAGCACACGGTGCTTCATGAAAATAAGATATTACACTCATGATTATCACTTACTTATCTCAGTTTCTGTGTCTGTCTCCTCCTAGTTAAGAGAAAATGAAAAATCTCTCTGCCTGTACTATGAGATTTATCACTTTCCTTACTCTGTTTCCACATTTCTCGATCCCTTGCCCCTATTTAAAAAAGAAAATTTATTATTATTTTTAAAAATAAATTTGTTTGACTATTAGCCTTTTTTCCCCTAAAATTTTATTTATTTATTTTCAGAGAGAGGAGAAGGGAGGGAGAAAGAGAGGGACAGAAACATCAATCGGTTGCCTTTTGTTCACCCCCAAATGGGGACCCAATCCAAAACCCAGGCATGTGCCCTGACAGGGAATCGAACCAGCGATCTTTTGGTTGGCAGGCTGGCACTCAATCCACTGAGCTATGCCAGCCAGAGCTAAAAGAAAATTTAAAAGAAAGTGACAATATTTGATGTATCAACCACATTTTAAGAATCAGTAAATTAAGCCCTGGCTGATGTGGCTCAGTAGGTTGAGTGTTGCCCCACAAAGCAAGAGGTTGCTGATTTGATTCCTGGTTAGAACACAAGCCTGGGTTACGAACCAGTTGGTCCATGTGCAAGAGGTAATCGATGTTTCACTCATATATCGATGCTTCTCTCCCTGTATTTCTACCTCTCTTCCCCCTCTCTCTAAAAAAATACATAAAATAATTAAAAAATAAAATAACTAAATTAAATGAATTTTTATTTAAATATAGCCTTCTGTGGAAAAAAATCCCACTATAGTCTTAGTCAAAGAAAAAAGAGAATAGAGAAATCTGTTTCTTTATCATGGCTTTGGTACATATCTAGAACTGTATCTCCTTCTATACTACTCTTCACTGCTAATCCCTAAATGTAAAGTAAAAAAGCAAACAAAACCCTGGTTTTGAATATATTCCAGAGAGATGTCAATAATTTGAAACCAAGAGGCAGAGAAAACAGTTATGACATGGATATAAAGTTGATATGGGAAAGGGATGTTTGAGAGGCAGTCATGACAGGACAGAGCTATGCACATGTCATTATATAAACCAAAGACTTAGAAGCTAGGTTATCTAGACAAGGGCCAAGGAATTAGTCGTTTATCCTACTTGAGAGCAAGCAGAAAGTATTGGAGAAATGGAGGTGGATCATAAAAATAAAACAGAATAACTAGATCTTGGATACAGAATTGTATACACATATATAAGAATCTAATAGTCATGATCATATGGATAGTATAAGAAGCAAAATAGAATGTTTCTGTGAAAAAGGTAGTTTATTCTCAAGTCATTTTTATACTGTCAAATTTCCTGCCTGCGTAAAAAGTCATCTCACTAGAACCACAGGAATGGCCCTGAGAGCATCTGTTCTCTCACTAGGGTCTCCTCCTGCTGCTTTCAGATCCTACTTCAGGTATGCTGATTAAAAACACAGATGTTCAGAGAATAACATACATAATGTGGATTGGCCATGATGATCCGTCCAATTTAATTGTACAAGATTAAGAGGAAGTATATGGAACAAAGTAACATAAGTGATAGCAGAAAATGCAGATATATGTATTTCCTGCCAATGGACAGATGCCGGATGAATAGTTTAATCAAGGATTCAAGGGGAGTACTATCAAAATGAATAACTACAGAAGCTGGACTGGATTACTTTCCAATAATGGAGGAAACAGCATGAAGTACTTGTTCAGAGTTTAGGAATAGTAAACCACAAAGCTAGGAATGATAAGAGGACTTTTCACCCTGGCTGGGGTGGATCAGTGGATTGAGTGCTGGCCTGTGAACCAAAGGGTTGCCGGTTCCATTCCCAGTCAGGGCACATGTCTGGACTGCAGGCCGGGTCCCCAGTAGAGGGCATGTGAGAGGCAACCACACACTGATGTTTCTCTCCCTTTCTTTCTCCTTCCCTTCCTCTCTCTAAAAATAAATAAATAAAATCTTTTTTTTTAAAAAGAGGACTTTTCAACAACAGGAAGTAAAGGTATCTGTCAGAGAAAGGTAATGGTCAGAGGAAACATGCAATCAAAACCATAGGTCATACTGTTGTTAGATAGTTGGAAAATGTGAGGTTGATTGGCAGACATTATACAGGAGGAGGGGATTCAATTTGATTAACATATCCACTGTGACTCTTCAATGGCAGAAGACCTAATAAAAAGTCTACAGGGGAAAAAAGTGTATGGAGATGGAAAGGTAAAGTTAACAAATGGAGAATACTCTTTCCAAATACAAGTTTCAGAAATAGCTATACTCTCTAATGCTTTGGTGTATAGAGAGTCACCAAAAATTCTAACCTAAAAGAGAATTTGTCTTGTCTCTATCCAATGTCTAGAGACAGGAGTTAGAACAAAAGTATAGTACTAGAGAATGTTATAATGGACATATACGTCCCCTTTGGTCAAACAAAAATCCACAGCTCATACATCTCTAAAGTTCCAAAAGACTTTAGATGACAAAGGCTTTTACACACAAGTTAGAGTTTAGTAAATTCTTAAGAAAATTGATACAACCAATAAAAGATGCTGGAAATGACCTTTCCTAAGTAATCCTTTTTGTGCTGCCAACATGGAATTCTTCCTTGTTGGTCTTGGTCCTGAGATGACAATGGCATATGATATGATATGGGTACCAGAAAGCATAAAGATCCCTTCTGCAAATTCTAATAAAAAATAAGCCCCAATAATAAAATAATAAATCTGTAGATATTTATGACTGATTGCCAATTTATTATTACTATAGGTCCCTAGTTACAGATACCATTTACCTGTAGTAGAAAGAACTCTATCCAGATACTAATTTTTTTGGTTGAAAGTATATCTAAATTCTGTGGGATGAACTATGTTTGTACCACAGGTATTCCAAAGAGTTCACAGGGACAGACAGATGGGAAGTGATCATTAAATGTGAACGCATAAAATGTCCCTAAAATCTGAGAGTTCTTCAGAAGTAAAATGTTAAAAGGCATTATGAAGATCTACTGTAGTATTAAATGTAGCCTAATCTTATTTGAAAAAGCATCTTTTGCCCTGGCTGGCGTAGCTCAGTGTATTGAGCGCGGGCTGCGAACCAAAGCATTGCAGGTTTGATCCCCAGTCAGGGCACATGCCTGGGTTGCAGGCTACGGCCCCCAGCAACCGCACATTGATG
This sequence comes from Tonatia bakeri, assembly GCA_004024845.1. NCBI lineage: Eukaryota > Metazoa > Chordata > Mammalia > Chiroptera > Phyllostomidae > Tonatia > Tonatia bakeri. The sequence goes on from PVIA01003975.1 coordinate 74,290, forward strand.
TTTCTCTCTTTCTCTCTTTTTTCCCTCCCTTCCCCCTCTAAAAATAAATAAATCAAATCTTAAAAAAAAAGCAGCTTTCTAGTCTTTTCCTTACTTGTATCATTATTAGATCACAGATTCCTGGCACTCAAGTTCATAAAGAAATACAAAAACTCTAACAATCCAAGAATGAGTGGTAAAGAATAACGGTTTTAATGCTTAACAGGTTTAACAGAACAAGGGAACAATCTCTCATCCTATTTCCTTATTAAGTAAATGGATACTATTTTGGAGGAATTCCTTCCTAAATTTTATTAAATATTCCTTCAGGGCTTCTTGTTCTACAGCAAGGGCCAAAGAAGTGTTGTAAATTCTATTGTAAATCCAGTTAATTAGTCACTGGATCAATGAGGAGGAGAAGTGTCTCTGACTCATCTAAACAATGGACTCACTGGGTACTCAGCCAGAAGTAAAGCAGTGTCTTATTTAAAGATCCTTATATTAGAATTATAGTTCAAGGGGAATGAAGAATATAGAATGGAGAGGATTCTAATGGAGCATAAATAAGTAGCCCAAAGCCTCATAAGGTCCCTGGAAAACACGAGATTTGCATCATATTAAAATGGAGTTATTTCACCAAATTTAATGCATCATTCTTGATTAGATCCTGGTTTGAACAAACCAATCATAAATCTACATGCAGAAAATGAGAACTCTGAATATGGACTGAGTATTAGATGATATTAAAAATGTAGTTAATTTTGTTAGAAGCAACAATGGTACTGAGATTTATTCGAAAGGAAAATATTCTTGTTTAGATATATATATTGAAGTATAAACAAAAAGAGAAAAAGTATAATGTTGAACTTGTTGGACTTTAGTTCAAGATGGCAGCAATAGGAAACACAGCTCACCTCCTTACACAATTGGATTGAAGTTACAACTAAACTGTAGAAAAACCATCATTCAGAACTGTCATAAATCAAGCTGAATGGAAGACCTACAACTACATAATTAAAGACGAAACCACAATGAGACTGGTAGGAGGGGCAGAGATGCATAATGGGCTGGCCCCACAACCTCGTGTGGCACATAAAAATTGGAAGGCATATCTCAGGAGTGAGGGGTCCCAGCCTCATACTGGCCCCCCCAGCCCAGGGTTCTAGTGCAAGAAAGATAAGTTTCCATAACTTCTGGCTGTAAAAACCAGTGGGGATTGAGGCTGTGGAAGACAGAAACTTCTGGAGTCCCAGGCAGTTTCTCTCAAAGGGCCCATTCAGACTTGCTTGGACTCACTCCCTCTGAGCTCCAGCACAGAGGCTGCACACTGAAAGACATCAAAGACATATGTGGAAGAACTGAATTGTCTAGCATCAGGGTGAGAGCTGAGGGGCAGCTTTCTTCAGACAGAAGTGCTGGCAGAGGCCATTGTTCATTTTCTGAGTCCTTCCCCAGAGAGCTATAGGGCCAGCAGTTGGACACTATATCTGAGACTCCATCAACATGGCTCACAGTTTGTCCCATCCTGGTGGTCCCCTGAGGCCCTATCCCACCCAGCTTTTGCTGGTTTCTTATGTGTTCATTTTCATTTGTTTCCAGGTAATTTTTTACTTCTTCTTTGATCTCATTTTAACCCATTTTATTGTTCAATAACATGCTATTTAGTGCAGGTGTTTGAACGTTTTCCAGTTTTTTAATTGTACTTGATTTCTAGTTTCATACCATTGTGGTCAGAGAAGGTACTTGATATGATTTTAATCTTCTTCAATTTGTTAAGACTTACTTTGTGATCTAACATGTGATCTACCTTTGAGAATATTCCATGTGCACTTGAGAAGAATGTATATTCTGCTGCTCTGGGATGAAATGTTCTGTAAATATCAATTAAATCCTCCAGTACAGTGTGTCCTTCAAGGTCACTGCAAAGTAGGCACCTTGGGACCTCACACAATTCTCCCAATCTCCATTAGCTGCCCTATCACATTTTTCTGAATGTGAATCTCATCAATGATCTGAAATCTCTTCCCTTTCAAAGGTGATTTTTAGTTTTGGGAAAAGCCAGATGTCACGGGGTGCCAAAAAAACTGCAGGAGACATGATGCATGAGTGGGTGCACTGTTGTGATGAAGTTGCCAATCACCAGTTGCCCAAAGCTGCATCTGTTTTCATTGTATTGCACCTCTTGATCAACAAAGAACATTGAGGTAATACTTCTTATTAATTATTTGGCCTGGGGTGTCATACATGTGATGGACAACACCTTCCCAATAAAAAACACCATTAACATGGTCTTGACCTTGCTGTGACTTTGCTGCACCTTCTTCAGGTGTGGAGAACCAGGTGACTCCCATTGGGACAATGGGGCCTTCATTTCCAGGTCATAATCACAGATCCATGATCCATCTCCGGTTATGTCTTTCTTGAGGAAATCTGGTTCATTGGTAGCAGTTTGAATCAAGTCATTAGAAACTGCAGCGTGATATTCCTTTTCCTCTGGTAGCAGAAACTGCAGAACAAATTTTGCCATGCCATGTTTCATGCCAGGATCCTGTGTCAAAATCTTGGACACAGTGGTTTTTGGAATCCTCAGATCAGCTTCTAGTTCTTGCATTGTCAGTTGCCAATCTTTGTGATTGCAGACCATATAGGTCCAACATTCTTGGGTGTTCTGCTTGTTGCCCCAGATGTTGTTCAAGAGGACTCTTAACTTTTCCTGTGTTCTGCCTTCCAGAACACAGAACATGGATCACTTTCAACAGATTCTCAATCATCTTTAAAGCATTTGTGCCACACTTTTATTTGTGCTGCACTTACTATGTCATCCCCAAAAGTCTTCTGAATCATCTGAATAGGATGTTTCTGCAGAGGAATGTTCAAACTTAATGCAAAATTTGATGCAGATTAATTGCTCTACTTGCTCATTTTGAATGTGATGGCCACAAGTACACATGCTCACTCAGGGGCATCTACCATCCCACTGACTAATATAGTGAAGTAGGTATCATTGGTCAGACACGGGCATTCTAGTCCACCTCCCTGGCTGCCAGGTTACATGGATGTCATGCAAACCATTCTCATTATATTAACAATGGCTGGACATTTTCCAGACAGGCCTCCTATATAGGTGATGTTTTCTTATTCATTTGGCTATCTTATGTCTTTTGATTGGAGCATTTAATCCACTTACATTTAAGGTTATTATTGATGGGTACTTATTTACTACCATTTTATTATTTATACTTATGTTCCTCTTCACGTGTCTTCTTCTTAATGCAGACCCTTTAACATTCTTGCAATACTGGCGTCACGGTAATAAACTCCTTCATTTTTTGTTTTTTTGCTTTTGTCTAAGAAGTTCTTTATTTTGCCTTCAATTTTACATTATAAATGATAGTCTTGCTGAATAGCTATATGTCATCACTTTTTCATCACTTTGTATACTTCTTGCCAATCCCTTCTGGCCTGGAGTTTCTGTTAAGAAATCAGCTGACAGCCTTATGGGAGCTGCCTTGAAGGTAACTCTCTCTCCCTTGCTGCTTCTAAGTTTCTCTCTTTGTCTTTAACCTTTGGCATTTTAATTATTATGTGTCTTGGTGCAGGCTTCTTTTTGTTCATCTTGATTTGGACTCTCTGTGTTTCCTGAACTTGTGTGACTTTTTCCTTCACCAGGAAATCCCCAGGTTAGGGAACTTTTCAGCTATTATTTCTTCAAACAGCGTCTCTATCCCTTGCTTACTCTCTTCTCCTTCTGGTATCCCTGTGATGTGGATGTTGTTACCCCTGATGTTATCCCAGAGATCCCTTAACTTTCCTGATTTGTAAAACTTTTCTCTCATTCTCTTTCTCTCATTTTAAGCTTTACCTGAGGACATGCTCACTGATTTTAGGAAGAGCAGAACAGAGGGAGAGAGAGAAAGGGAGAGGAACACTGATGTGAGACAGAAACATTGGTTGTCTCTCGCACGCCCCTGATCAGGGACTGAACCAACAACCCTGGCATGTGCCCTGACCAGGAATCCAACCTGCGACCTCTCAGTTTATAGGACAAATAGCGGGTCCCCTATTTGAAGGTCATGTAGTCATGTATTTAGTGAGGGGAAAGTGGCCACTCATTCTCTGCCAGAGTCTCCAACTCTAGTTTACCCAGAAGGGACACCATGCAGGTTCAGATTGTGTGTAGCCAGCCATCTCTTCTGAAGGAGGAAGTTCAACAGGGCAGAGCCACTGGGCTCAGGACAAATCAAAAGAGTCTCCCATTAGAGGGTGACACCAGCCCAGCCCACAGAAGGGGGTTAAGCAATTCATCCTGGCCCCAAACAATGGCCTCTGAGGTTCTCAAAATCTAAATATCCCAGCTCTTAACTGTTTTTCCTCCCCAGTTGTGGAACTGAGCCCAGAGTGTCCGAGGCTTGGCAAGCCTGATCCAAACAGTCCCCTTTGAGAGTGGTGCCTGCAATCCTGTAGGAGTGGGGGATAGCACTTCTTCCTCATCCTGGGGTAGTGAAGGCTGAGCTCACAGGGGAGATAGGAGTGGCCTCCCCCACCATATAGCCACGCACCCTAGCACCCGCCTGTCTGGTTTCCAAACAAGAGCTTTCCGGGGAGACATGTTCCAAAAATCCCAGCTCTAGTCAGCACTCTGGTCCTCTTGCGTGGCTGATCTCAGCAGGATGGAGCTTGCCCAGTGATTCAACAGGTGAGGGGCTGTGGTAGCCAGCTGTGTGCTCAAGGTTTGGAAGACAAACTCTCTTTTCAAAGCCACACAGTTTAGTCACTGTCTGAGTCCCCACCAAAAGTTTCCCCAGAAAAATGAAGCCTCCAAAGTCACTGCAGGGTACAGCCCGCAGCCTTCTCTGCAGGACCTGAGTATAGCAGAGTGACATTGCCAGCAGTCAGAGACCAGGCAGTGCACTCCCCAGGCTGGGCTATAACAATAGGAATGCTTGCCCCTGGAAGGTGGCATCTGAGTTTCCCAGGCAGACTGAATCCCCACTGATTTTCCCTACCAGATACTATGCAGGCCCCTTTCCATCTTTGTTGCTCTGGGTTGGGGATCCCTGCATGAGGTTGACACCCTATGCTCCGGAGGGAAGGGAGTTTTGCAGCCACAGTATCCCTCCAGTTTTTCAGTCACTGCGCCTGGGTGCAGGATCCAGCCCTTCCCACATCTTACCAGTCTTTATGTAGCTTCTTCTGAGAATCCTTGGTTATAATGTTTCAGTTCAGCTAGCCTTCAGTTGGTTATTCAAGTGTGAATAAATTATAGAGCAATCATACTCTATAATTTAGCTATAAATCTGGTGTGGGGCCAAGAGCAGATGAGTGCAGCTTCCACCTACTCTGCAGCCATCTTGATACTATATTTGATACTGTATCAAATATATACAGCTGGAATCAATACTATATTTTTTAGATTTTCCTTTTATTCTTTTCTTTCTCAGTTTCCTTTGCTAGTTCATTCTCCTCTAGTTGATCCTTAAATCTCGGTACTCCTCAAATCTCTGTTGTAGGCCTTCTTTTTTCTTCTCACTCCATAGTTTTGTTGTACATCTTATCATATTGGTAAATTACTATTTGTACACAAAAATTATTCCTGTCTTGAACCATTTTCCCAATATTTCCACTTGAAGTGATGCCTCAGAAGAAGCTATACTGGTTCCAAGTCTGACTGCATATCTTTCTTATCTTCCAGTGGTATCTGTTTCAATATAGAGCACCTCTGTTCATCTAGCTCTTCATGCTCAGAACCCAGAAATCATTCTTTCTTATTTTTCACATCCTAATTACTAAAGCTGGTTGGTTATATCTCCTCAATGTCTATGGAATCTTTCTATTCTGCATTTCTTTACCATCCTAGCCCAAGTCACTATAACCTCTCAGCTGGCCTCCTGCAATAGTCCCCTAACTAAATCCCCACTCACTCTTGCCTCAAAGTCCAAAACATCTTAATGCTGTACACAGAGCAAGGAGACACACACCACTAGTGATACACTGTCTAATTACAGATTTACTGAGAAAAACTTACTGAATTGGCCAAAAAGTCCATATGGTTTTTCCTGTAAAATAAAAGACATATTTTTCATTTTCACCAATAACTTCACTGACTTGGGTATTTTGAGTATGTTGGGTATCTCCTATGTGGCAGTACACTGATTGTTCTAGATGTCTTGATTCGATTGCTGTCACCTTCAACTGGTCTACAAGACCACGGAACACTGTCCAGCAAACACCCCAGCACACACTCCGTGAAACACCCCGACACACTCAACCAGTCGCAGCGCGCTCTCCACACGCTAGAACCTTTCTCTGCGCTTCGGCTGTGTGTCCGCCTTTCTTGAAATAGTAAAGCATTGTACGCTGAAGATGTTGCATATTTTATTCCATCTTCAATATTAAAAGGGCTCCACAAAAATTCACCAATTTTGATGTTTTTTTAAAAATGCATGCTGATGTGACAGCTGTCACAATCTACCAAAATGGTTTGAAATGAAGTTAAAGAAAACTAAGCGCTACTAGAGACATTTTGTGGAAAAAAACGAATGAACTTTTTGGCCAACCCAATAGAAGCAAAGAGAAACAGCGGGGTGCACACATTTTCTGAGCTACCATTATCTCACAGAAAGGCACAGTTAGGCCAGAAACAGATACAACAGAAAGTGCTCCTGAAGGGGCACTCCCTCCCCAACTACACAGGAACACTGGGAAAACCGCTGACTAGTAAAGGGTTCCTAGTCAGGGATGTGGCCTTGACAGAGAAGAGAACATCTAGAGCTCAGTTTTTGCAAGGTGGTATAACAATCACTAATGACCGCCAGAGACCTTGTTTTCCCATTGAATTATCTGTTCCTGCTGAGCCCAAAAGAGAAAACAAAAGGAACTATTGGGCCATCAAGAAACCAAGGTCTGTTCTTTTCTTAACTCAAGATCAGGTATCTGCCTCTTTTTAGTCTTATTTCATGCTTCTTACTTTCTATGCTTCGGCCACACAGGCCTTCTTTCAGTTCCTTAAGGAGTTGAGTTTTTTCCCTCCTCAGGATCTCTGGACACATGTTGCTTAATTATTTTTATTTACTTTATTTATTTTGCTAACTAATTAAACTCCTACAAGATTCTTTTTTTAAACAAATTTATTTTAATCATTGTTCAAGTACAGTTTTCTCCCCTTTACTCCCAATCCAGCCCACCCACCCCTCCTTCCCACAAGATTCTTTTTCAGGCCTCGTTTTAAATTTTTTTTTTAGCTGATACTAGCCTCTTTTATTAGGATTTACCAAATCCAAATAATGGCTGAGATGAGAAAAGCGTATCTAAACTCTCCATGACAGAACACCAATAAAAACAAAGGACACACGGACAAACCAAAGGGGAGTAAGAGCAAGGGTGGGAAGTGGGGATGGCTGGAGTGGGAGGAGATGTGGGGAAAAATGGAGACAGCTGTACTTGAACAATGATAAAAAATAAGAATAAATACATAAACTCTTAAAAAAGAAACAAAAAACACAAAAGTTCAGGCCTCAGTTTAAATGTTACTTCTCAAAGAAGTCTTTCCTGACATCCTCAACCAGGTTATAAGTCCTAATAAAAGCACTCAGCATGTTGTATGTACCCTTTCCAGAATGTATCTCAATAGAAATAATAACTATCTGTGCAATTATTTAACATCTGCCCCTTGCCAAAGTAGGAGGTCCTTAAATGGAAACAATCACAGCTGCCTTGCTTGGGCTGCAGTCCTAATAATTAGCTGAGTGCCCAGACATAATCATGCTCAATAGTTATTTGTTAAATGAATGAAGAGTAGACCTGAAGAGATCAGGTAAAGCAAGATGACTTAGCAGTATTTACTAATTAGCAGCAATTCTAATTCTGATGTTTTTTGGCCTTAGATTTTCAAGGACTATGGATGACTCTGGGCCCACACCTAGCACACATGTAGCTCAAATGTGGGAGCCATAATAAACGAACATTTTCTATAACTAATACAGGGGTAAGAGAGTTAGGGCTTAAGAATATTCTTATGTGAGCAAACAAATAATTATTTTACACTACTTTGTGCAATCTATTGATTCAAATGTTGAAAGAAATATGAAGACCTGACTCCTAACTTCAATAAGCATATTTTCACTTAGAAAAATAAGACATATTTACAAAGAAAACTGGTAACTAGGAACTCATCAGTAAGGGCAAAGTAAGGATGGTATGACCCACAACAGCTAGAGAAGGATGGATAGAGGAATGATCCCCACCCTTACCTTACCCTTCCTTCACATTAAAACCACCTGGGAGCAATTAAAAAAATACTGATGCTCAGGTTCCACCTCCAGGGATGCTGATTTTAGTCGGTGATGGACTCTGTGCATTGGTTTTTGTTTTGTTTTTAATCCTCACCCGAGGACATTATTTCGTTGCTTTTAGAGAGAGGAAAGGAGAGAGAAACATCGATGTGAGACAGAAACATCAACTGGTTGTCTCCTGTATGCACCTGGAGAGAGGATCATACACACCTGGACCAGGGATTCAACCCACAACCTAGGTGTGTGCCCTAACCAGGAATCAAACGTGCAACCCTTTGGTTATAGGATGTCACTCCTACCAACTGAGCTGCACTGGCCAGTGCTGTGCATTGGTATTTTTTAAAACCTTCCCAGGTAGTTCTAGCATGCAATCTGGATTGAGAACCACTGATGTAAAAAAAAAAGGAGTAACTTTATTAAAGAGTTGGTATTCGAAATGCTTCTTGAAAGGTGAAATTTGGATAGACAAAAAGGAGTGGGATCTTTTTAAATAGGGATTAAGGAGTAATAAATGGCAGTAAGGTGCAGAAATGTAAAAGCATAAAGTGTATATGGGGATGGAGGATTGTTAATGAGTAGACAGGCTATTATGCCTGAACTGGTGTTGGCAGAGGGGAACAGCAGAAAATACTTTGCATTGTTATCCTGTAGACACTGAACTAGTACCTCTAGGTGCTAGTGAATATTTTTGCTATATTATTGGCATGATCAGAACAGTATTCTACCACAGATGTCTAGGTATAAATTGATACACTCCTGAATTACGTGGTAGCTATAAAAATGAAAGGGATGGATAAAGACATAATAAAACGGATGAATCCAGTAAATTTTTTGGCAGAGCTATAACTGGCAATGATAAGACTTTAAAGTCACACTGATACCTCCAATAATAGCAAACAGTATCAGAAAAACAAAACTTAATTCTTTCTTCTAAATTCCTTTAGCACTCAAATATAAACATCTATCATTCATTAGCTGTCATCCTACTTCTCTCTCTAGGGTTTGTCCTTTTTTTTTTTCTTAAAAAAGGGAATAAATACATTTTAATACATTTTAGTGTATGTGTATGAGAAAAAAGGAATTGAGATTTAAATTTAAAAAAAGACAAAATTTGAAGTAACACTTAAATGGCTAGTCTATTTCATCCTAAAGAAGTATTTAAAAATTACCTAAAAATAAATAAAAATAAAAATTACTTTCATAATTTGATGGTTAAGGAATATTATGCTATTTTTTTGAAGCAGATCAGAAGACATCTCTAAATCAAGTTCCTTTAATTTCAAATAACAATTAAACAGTTATTTCTATATCATACCTTGTGTTTGGTCATGGTGCTGAAATGATTATTCCGAAAGAACACACCAAGTTCTCCTTCCTGAACCGCTGAAGTGAGCTCACATAGTCCATGGTATGTCAGCTGGGTGGCTGTGTTATTTAGAAACTGCTCAGCTACAAAGCCTATGGAACCAACGCATGATATTAGAAGGAAGAATAATTTTAAAATTTAAAAGGTTTTTGTATTTACATTGTGTTCCAAGTATGAAAAACGGCCAGTCAGAACAAGACTTCTCTCCTACTACAACATTATGGACCCAAATTGGAGATTCTACTGTTTTATGTTGGAAGATGTGTCTATAGACATTCCCATCCTAAAGAAACAGTTATAAATCCTTTTTATCAGTTAATGTACTTACATATGCTTTACCTACTTTCAAAAAGGATTTCGGGCAGCTTGCAACAAAACACACAGACACAATAAAATTAAAACCCACTAAAATAAATAAGACAAGAGTTAGCAATTTAAAAAATGTGTAGGAGTGAGAGATGTATGTCAACAGCTACTTCCCCAATGATGGGTATTTAGAAATGAAAAATGGTCTTAACAAATTAAGTTGCTTAAGATTTTAACAAAGGTCCCAAATAATTCTCAGTTCACAAACTGCTCAACTCTTGCCTTAAGACTAAAACTAGGTGTAAAATTGAAAACAGTGGATAACTGATGCCATTTTTATCCTAATCTCCTCCAACATATACCACTATATATGAGGGAGGACCCCCCAAAAGAAACTGGAAGTATCTTTTGGAGGGTGAGCCCCTTGTAGTACAGGCTTACACACCAGGAGAATGTTCTAGGAACCCATCTGTATCAGTGTATCAGCTGGTGTTGTTGTGAGAGGCTGCATCTGGCTTCAGTGATTTTGTTTTGAAGACTCAACACATTGGCCCATTTCATGATGGGTGATTTATAAGTGTACCTGTCCACATTGTGCTGAATGTTCAGTTTTTGACCAGAAACAGCATGACCCCAGTGTCCCTCCCTCTCTATTCACCTGATCTCACCCTGGATGATTTTTTTTCGTTTCCCCAGATGAAAAAAGTCCTTAAGGGGAAACATTTTGTCAACATGGAAGAAGTAAAACAAAAAACAACAGTAGTAAAAAGTGGCATCAAATCGAGATCAAAACTGTTTTGAAAAGTGGAAAAACATCCCAATGGGCATATTGCATCAAATGGAGAGTCTTTTGTAGGTGACTGAAGTTTTGACATATAAGAATAAATACACAATTTTTTATAAATAAATTCTAAGGGATTTTTGGGGTCCCACCTCGTGTATGTATATATGTATATTTTACATATATACAGTTCAGAAATAGAAATGATCTTTTGTTTTCAAAATGAAATATAAAGAACTTTTGGGGGTTTAATTTAGTTGATTCTTGTTGAGGGGTTTAATTTAGTTGATTCTAGCTGATTCTTGTTATCAGCCAAATTTGTCTACTAGCTAAAATTTATTTAAAACTTGAAAGCTAATACTTGCTGTGCTTTCAGGATCATTCCTGGCTATGTGCAAAGCTGCAAAGAAACTGAATCACCGAACGTGGCCATTCCCTACTGAGGTCAAACAATGCAACATTCTGCCTTGTTTCAGCTCCCATACTATAACAAATATGCTTTCCGCAGTTGACTGAGTGCCACATTCTTCCCATTTTGGTGTTTTTTTGGGGGTGATATTTACAGTGTAAAATGGCCCCCAAGCATAATACTGGAGTGCTTGCTAGTGTTCTTAAGTGGATAAAGGCTGTGATGTGACTATGGAGAAAATTCATATTTTTGCAGCTTTGTTCAGGTGAGTTATAGTGCTGTTGGCCATGAGTTTAATGTTACTCAATCAACAATATATATTAAATAAGGTGCCTCTAAACAGAAATGCACATAAAACAATGTTATATACTTATCAGTTTATGAAAATCTTGTGACTAGAGGCTCACAGGGAACCTAATCTTGTGTTTCTCATAGGAGCACTGGTTAAATTATTCACTAATTAATTCAGTTTTCATAGCAACTTTATAGAACAGTGATTTTCAACCAGTATGCTACAAGAATTTTTAAAACGTGCAAATATGTGACTATTCACTCAGGGGCACTGACTTCTTTTTCCTTAGATGGTCTAATAAAAAATTACAATAACCAGCACAACAATAGCCGTCTAATGTTAATGAATCAGACTTATACCTATTTTTTTGTGTCCAATTGGCAAAAAATATTTTTTTGGTGTGCCATGGAATTTTAGTAATTAGTTTATGTGTGCCATGAAATGAAAAAGGCTGATAATCACTGTTACAGAACATAACTGCTGGGAATGAGAATCAGTTTTATAATTATTTTAAAAGTCTGTATTTCTCTCTTCCCATCTTTTTCTCTTTCTCCTTTTGTTTCCTTCCTCTAATAAAGAAGAAAAGTCTCAGAAATAATAGGGGGAAAAGAGTGCTCTAAAAAGCTTTGTAAGCGAGCAGAGAGGTGCAAATATAGGCAGTAAAGTTGAACCTGTGTTCAGAAACTGACGCCTCAACAAGAAACTGAAAATAAACTTGGTAGGGCCAGAGGCAGCTGGAGAGCATAGGCATTCCACTCACTGTCCACCCCTCACCTTTAGTATCAAGCCACACACTTCAAGCTACAAAGTGGTCGTAAAAAGTTACCAGTATACCACACTGTTACAAAAAACTGGCTAAGGTAGGAGGGGAAGTGTAAAACATCACACAGAAGGCCACAGCAAAAGGGAATTTTTTTTTATAATGTTAGCTTTTTTTTTAAAAGATTTTATTTATTTATTTTTAGAGAGAGAAGGGAGGGAGAAAGAGAGAGAAACATCAATGTGCGGTTGCTGGGGGCCGTGGCCTGCAACCCAGGCATGTGCCCTGACTGGGAACCGAACCTGCGATGCTTTGGTTCGCATCCCGTGCTCAATCCACTGAGTTATGCCAGCCAGGGCAGCAAAAGGGAATTTACAGCCATTTGCAACTTGTAGGGTTTACAAATTTAGAAATAGAGTCATGCCCCTCAATTACTATTATTACTTTGTTAAATACTAAGTTATTGAGTAGAATATGTGGGTTATATACTAAAGCACTTACTATTATACAGCATTTTAAAAGTATAATGCCGGTGCTGAGAAGTACCACTGCTGGGTTACTAAACACTTCCTTCACAAAGATATTTCTAAATGCTCCTCCAGCACCTCACTCACACAATGTCCTCTTTACAAATCCTTCCTAGAAAACACAAACATGTGCTCTGGCTGAGCAGAGCCGCTCAGCTGGTGAGCAGCGCCCCAACACACCAACGTGGCAGGCGTGATTCCTGGTTAGGGCAAACACAAGAAGCAACCAATGAATGGATAAATAAGTGTAACAACAAATCGATGTTTCCCTTTCTCCAAGACTAAAAGAAAAAAAACCTTTATTTTTAAAAAAAGAAGACACAAAAAAATTCAGTGGAGATAGAGCTCAATATCACTCTCATGTGTATGAAATTAAAAAACTCAACATCAGACCGGCTTTCTCAGCTTCTTTCTGCAGAACAGGACAGAGGCTCAGAGAGAATACGTGACTTTTTTGAGGATGAAACTACTTATGAAAAAATAAAGACTGGAACCCAGGAGAGCTATTGGTATTGTTAAAAAATTAGCTTCCTATTACAAATGCAAACTGAACTATATTTCCTACCAAACAATAAAGCACAGTATTTAGACTTAACAGAGAACCATGTTTCCTAATTCTTTTACCAACTCTTAAACAATGACATCCCTGTGATTTTAGTGGAATATTCAAAAGCCTATTCTAGTTTCAACTTTTCAATAACTAATTAAACAAATTTTGGTAAACAATTCTAAGTGTTATGTAGCAGTTTATTTATCTGCATTGCTTCCAATGATAGTTTATTTGCAATATTTAGATTAAATTTCAATATTATTGTTATAGATAGTGTTATTAATGATACTAAAGTAAGGTGAAAATTATAATGGTAACAATAACATAACATTATTGAAAATAAATTTAAATTAAAAATTATTTTCCTGACATCAGTGTGTTTGAAAATATCTCCTGGTTTCAGAAATTCAATACTAACTTAGTTTATCAAATTATTTTCCTTTATTAATGAAGAATTATTAGAGAAGATGAAAATTCTGACTGCCTGATGTGAACTTAGAATGAGAGGCACTAAAATTAGGCAAAAAGGAGCAAAAAGAGGTAATGAGGTAAAAAGAGGCCCTGGCTGGTATGGCTCAGTGGATTGAAGCTGGCCTGCGAAATAAAGGGTCATTGGTTCAATTCCCAGTCAGGGCACATGCCTGGGTTGTGGGCCAGGCCTCCAGTTTGGGGAGCACGAGAGGCAACCACACAATGATGTTTCTCTCCCTCTCTTTTCTCGTCCTTCCTTCCCCTCTCTCTAAAAATAAATTTTTAAAAAATCTTAATAAAAAGGATAAAAGAAAATTCACATTATTTAAAAATGTTGGTCAGAGGGGAGAGGGGAGGGAATTTCAGGGGAAAAGGGGAAGGGTTTACAAGTATAAAGGACACATGGACAAAAACTAGGGGGGAGGGTGGAAATGGGAGGGAGGTGGGGAGGACTGGGGGCGTGGGCTGGGATGGGAGTAAAAGACAGAAAACTGTACTGGAACAAAAATTAAAATAATAATAAAAAAAAAAAGCTGGCTAGTGGCCCTGACTCATGTTCAAATTTAAACTCAATCAAAATTTAACTATGTCACTGTGATAGCTTTAAACAAATGATGTGATTCTCTTTTTAAATTCATCTACTATGAGATTTCAAAAATCACAGTGTATTAATATTTTTCTTCAAGCAGATGGAATAAAAAAATCTTTTAGTATGAAAATCTAGGGGCTCATATGATTCGATTCCAGGGAAACAGTAGGGAGTCCAGAACTTCTTATTGTGCTAGAAAATAAGGATATACTCGAGAAATGATGAAAACATGTCAAAAGAAAATTGGATCCAGCTTAAGACCATCCCATTGGCCTTATTCGGAATAATTCTAAGCATTGAAAAGAATAATGATAACAATGAATCTATAATATGCTGAAAAAATTCTATCCATGAGTCTACATTGATAAAGAAAATTTTTTAAAACATTTAATTGATTTTTTTTAGACTGAAGGGAAGGGAGGGAGAAAGAGAGGGAGAGAAACATCAATGAGTGGTTGTTTCTCACATGCCCCCTACTGGGGACCTGGCCTGCAACCCAGGCATGTGCCCTGACTACTTTTATAGAATGCCAATTAATAAATGTAAAAGGAAAAACAGGAATATTACAACCACCATATCAATAATTGATTTAACAAGAATCAAGAAATGCCAACTCTAGTGGGTAAAAGATTATTAGGAAACAGGGTATTCACACAGTTTCAAAGCATTAACATCAAAGATTACTTATTAATTAGAAGGGCAAAGGGTTTTACAACAAAAAATCTGGCAGATACCACCTTAACCATTGTGAACATCACCAATAATGAATTGATGACACCATATGCCACCTGATTTGATGCACTGGGGAAGATACAATGTTGCCTATGCAGTATTTCCACCAAAAATATATAACCTAAATCTACTAAGAAAACAATCACATGAATCCAAATGGAGGACTATTGTATAAAACAAGTGGCCTGGAGTATTAAGAAAAGTTAATGTCACAAAAAAACAAACAGAAAAACAGAAAGAAATACAGTTAGGGATCTGTTTTAGATTTTAGGACAATTAGATGACCCTTGATTGAAGCCTGCATTGAAACATTTAAAATCTGTAAGGGGCATTATTGGGACAATTTGGAAATTTTGAATATGAACAGTATATTAGATAAGAGTATTATATCAATGATAAATTTCCTGAGATAATATTAAGGTGATTATATAGGAGAATTCTTTGTTCTTAGGAGACAAATATTAAAACATTAATGGTTAAAGTGCTATGATATGATTTAGGAAAAAATGTGTGTGAGAATACAGAAAGAAAGCAAAATTTCATTATGTTAATAATTGCTGAATTTAGGTAGAGCATGTACATGCACACATAGACACATATATTCATTGTGCTATTCCAATGTTTTTATTGGCATTTTTCAAAATAAAGAAAATCAATATTATTTAATCAAAATTATATGAATTCAAACTATAACCTTCAGCATGTATACAGCATACAATAAAGGCTCAATAAATATTTGAATTAATGAATATTTAGGAATTATTTATTTAAATGTATGTGTGTGTATGTGTATGTATGTATATATATGTGTGTGTGTGTATACACACACGCGCGCACACACACCTGGAAACAATTGTTAAAGAAGAAATCATTCCTGAGAATACATGTGGAATTAAATGACCGACTCTAGTGAAGTCTGGAAGCTTGTACTGCGCTATTTTTGTTGTTGTTTTTTGCTGCCTTGCCACAACCCACCATTATAACTAGACTCAATAAAGTATGAATACCCAGATGAGTTAGCAAATAATACATACTCTGTACATGTAAAAGTTTTGTGCTTTTACTTTAAAAGTGTTGCCATCAAAATAAAATGAGTAGCATCTGAAAGAAGTTGAAAGCTTATTTTATTCTATTTGACTGTCAGCTAAAAAATATTTATCTATTTATCAGAAAGAATGACAAGGAAAGTATTTCTAGTATTTTGTACCTTATAAAGATGAAATACTTGAATTAAAAAATTAGTTACCATTCAAGACCGAAGCTTAATACATTTTAGTACAGAAGGATTAGAAATAATCACCTTTTGGATATTTTATTGATTCACAAGGAAAGTCACAGTTGTAGGACAAACAGAAAAGAAGGCAGACTACTTCAGTTGAACACTATACCCAAGAAAATATAATGAAGAAGATGATAAAGGGAAGCTAGTTGCTACATTATAAAAATGTCTGTTGTGGCCTCTTTTTTAGTGCCTTATACAAGTAACGATTAGAGTTAAATAATTATTTCAAACACGATACATCTGTAGTTTCTGATAAACAAAAACTAGTTTAGCATTTTAATTGTACTGAATTCTCTATATAATTATTCCTTGATCTGGAAATCTGATATGCATAATTTCATCATTATAAAATGAATATATATCAAGGAATTCATGAATTCTGGTATATAATGCCCCAAAATCCTATACCACTAAAAAAGATAATCTCTTTATTGCTTTTACCAAGACTTTCTTCTCAAGTTATAAATACTATATAAATTAGCTATTATTTTTCATTATCCTAGGGAGTCAATGTCAGAAATAATAATAATAACAATAACAACAACAACAATAATAATAGTTGTAGCATCAGGATGAGAGAAGGAGAAGTGAAAAAGGGACTAGGTTTTGTTATTGTTGTTGTACACTTGTTAATTAGTGTATTACCTAAGTCTTACCTTGTTTACATTACAGGTTGACTTGGGAAATTGTTGACCTATAAAAATGCTGTTAAACTGTTTCCTATAGCTTTTTACCCTGTAAATCTATTCACCCAAATATCACTTATTGGTTATCATTCTGTTAACACTTTTCGAATCCTATTATTCCCTCCATTACTACTGAATAGCATATTGGAAGTTATTGTGAAAGCAGGAATCTGTAGATAGAAATTTTCTATATAGCCTGCTTTTTAGGAATATATTTATAGTAATAAAAGATTGAGTAAGTTCCAATCAGTGAAATTTTGTTAACTGACAGAAAATATTTTTAACAGCTTTTGTTACTCTTCCTCCCCCTAAAATTTACACTTTGCTGCCTTCAGTTGTAGTGGAAGTGCTGTAACGCAAATCAATGACCAACATCCCTGTATATTTATTCATGTGTTTATTGCAAGTAGAAGACTAGGGTAAACCTCAACTGAAATACAGTGTATTTTCTTGCCACTTGCCTCTTGCCTAAACATGTTAAACTTATGGATAATGGAATGATATAATTAATTGGGTTCTGATTAATCAATATCATATGGGATTCATGTACATGTCTTCTTTTATATGCTTTCATATACTCTTTTAGTCTCTTAATTTTAACTTTTAAAAAATATAGCACTGGCTGGTATAGCTCAGTGGATTGAGTGTGGTCTTGTGAACCAAAGGGTCACCAACTGGATTCCCAGTCAGGGCACAAGCCTGGGTTACAGGCCAGGTCCTCAGTAGGGGGTGCTGCACAACAGGCAACCACACACTGATGTTTCTCTCCCTCTCTTTCTCCTTCCCATCCCCTCTCTAAAAATAAATAAAATCTTTTAAAAATGTAGTAATTGTAATACATACATTATATTATAATAATATACCGTATTTAAAAGAATCATGTGTCTAAAAATAATAAACTCCCTACTTTCTATGATTTCTTTTCTGTGTTTACCCCCAAACAGAGGAGAAGAGCAGCCTGTGTTTGAGCATGCTCATGACACAGTGGGCGGGCGGCGGTGAAGGTATATCCAAATGCTTTGGCTCCGGAGCACTCTGGTTTCAAATCTGCTCTTCCCTTCACTGTTTGAAATACTGCTGAAAAAAATACGAAACTCCTTCTATGATGATGGACTTAACAATTTTAATTAGCTAAGGATTAGGAAAACTGAATGATCAAGGGTTTACTTTGATCCAGAACGGAGCTTTACTATACTATTTATATTGTACTGAAACATAAGGCAGAGCTCTACAAAAATGAACACGTAAATATTGTAATGCTCATCTCAGTCAACTGGGGTGGTCAGGATAAATTATATAGTTAACATAGTACTCCTAAATAATAATCATTTTTAAAAAAGAAATTATCAGTTACCCTTGGGTAATTGACTATATGAAAGCTAGCTGGAGATTCCAAAGACTTTTATTACAATGCCGGCCTCATTTTACAAGTGAAGAGGTTTCTAGAAAACACCTTTCACTGGCAACTTTATGAATAATTATTTCTCTTAATTCCTACAAGCAGCAACATTTGTGTTTGAGAAGTCTTATTTCAGACATTTACAAGACATTAAATTATCAGATAAGTTATTTTGCCATGAGTAAGTCAGGAAACAGCAACACTCACCCACCTTCACTAACCAGCTCGCTATTGTCTGACTGCTTACAAGAGATGATCTTCTCCACTAGTTGGTTGTAGCTGCAGTTACCAACAGCTTTTACAATGTCATCAATCTAGAAAACAAATGACTGTCTCACTGATCATGATTAATATTAAGAACAATAACAAAGAAACCTGTATCACTCTTCAGGGTTTTATTCTAATACAATACTAAATTTACAAATATTACTTATGAAAAAAATCAACACTAAAATTAACACCCAACTGTTTCCAATTTTGCTTACAGCTATAACGTATTATAAAAAATATTGCTCGGCTGTATTTCAATTAACCCCCCCCAAATTAAATGAAATTATTATATGCAACTTTATTTCTTAAGGTTTTAAAGATTCACATAAGTGATTAAAATAAAAATAAAGTATTTCAAGAGGAAAAATAAGAAAATATTAGGGGTTTTTTACTGAAATACAAATGTTTTGTGTTTAAAGCAAGGAAAATTTAAAGGTGTTAATACATGAGATTAAGTTTTTCCATTTTATTTATTTACTTCCCAGCCAAGTGTGGTGGAAATAAAAGTAGACATAGCTAATTTTATTTTCCTAAAGAAAAGTTAATGTATATTAATCAGGGACAGTATTTGCCTAGTGATTCTTATTTAATATTTGTCATTGGAGGTACACTAGAAAAGTAAATTCAGTGTTTTAAGCCATAGGAAAATAAAATTGGGCATCTCTACTCTCCCTGCATTATATTTTCATTATTGTAGAAAAATAGATTTATACTGTACAAACAACATATTTTGATTGCCTTCCCATCCCTAAAATATATTTATAAACTATTTATATGTACTACTATAATAATAAAACATATACATAATAAAACAAGTACAAATTAATACGATGCTAAAAAAATAAGAGGGTCAATGCTTTCTTTCCACATCCAAATGATCTTCTTGAGTACTTACTCTTTGAATACCACAGATCTTGACATATATCTGCACAAGTAATAATACTCTAACCAACAGTTCCCAAACTGGGGAGCTTGTTAAGAAGCTTTAAAAGAATTCTAGCTCAAGTTGCTTATCAATTGTCTAAGTTTTATTCCACTGCTGGGGAGCAAAGTTTGAGAACAACTGCTCTGCTCTAGGCTATAATTTATTTTCTTTGTTCCTGCAAAATCCTACAATGGTAAAAAAGAAAATCTTGACAATGCAAGTGGGACTGATGGTTGGTTGAGAAGACTAGTAAACTGAAAAAGTCAAAGCAGTGAATTGTGGAAAATGGTGTGTGTATGTGTGTGTGTGTCTACACACACACACATATATATATCTAAAACATTTCATATTAACTTGTCCATCTTTTGATGCAGTGCCAAATAAGGCCTTTTCTTTGAAAGAGGATCTATTGGCTATGGGTCTATGTAAATCATATAACACAGTATGACTTCCAGCTTTGCTTCATTTAAAAAGAAAACTTAAAGCCTTAAAAAGCAATTTGAGAGCATATTCCTTTACATTTTCATTATTTTTGTTAACACTTTAACTGTTTAGAGCAATTTTCTTTAGTGAGTCAACCTCATTGTCTTCAAAGAATCTAAATTTTCCATCTTAAGGAAACCACAAAAATACAACTACAGTAAAAAATACAGGATCAATATACAAAAATCAACTGTACTTATATAGACTAACAACGAGCAATACAAAATTTCAAGTTTTCATAGCCTGAATCTCTGTATTAGTATTTCATTGAACTAATTCATTTGGGTGCCTTTCATGCACTGCTATACCCCAGGTCCGGTTAGAGAAAATGCAGGTGCATCAGTGAGCAAAACTTTCTATGCTTTCAATGAAGCTTATATTCCAGAGCACAAACAAATAATAAACCAAATAATCAAATAGATAACATGCATGGTAGTTGTATGTAGTGGTGTGCAGCTATTATTTTTCATTGTTCTGAATATACTGTAATATATTTATTTATCCCTGTAATTACTATAACATTATTTTGTTCAATTATATTTTATTGATTATACTATTATATTTGCCCCCAATTTTTCCCTTTTGTCTGCCTCCACCCAGGATCTACCACTCCCACAGGAAATGCCCACATCATTATTCATGTCTATGGGGATCATGCATATAAATTCTTTGGCTATTCCATTCCCTATACTGTATTTTACACCCCCATGGCTATTCTGTAACTACCTATTTGTATTTAATACCCTCACCTTATCACCCATTCCCCTACATGCACTTCCCTTCTGGCAATCTTCAAAATGCTCACTGTACCATGATTCTGTCTGTGTTCATGTTTGCTTACTTTGTTTCTTAGATCCAACTGTTGATAGATACATATTTATTGCCATTGTATTGTTAGTAGTTTTGACCTTTTCTTAAATAAGTCCCAGTAACATTTCATATAATAATGATTTTGGTGATAATGAACTCCTTTAGTTTTTCCTTGTAACAGAAGCTCCTTATCTGACTTTCGATTCTAAATGACATCTCTGCTGGGTAGAGCAATCTTGGCTATAGGTCCCTGCTTTATAAGACTTTGAATATTTCTTGTCAATCTCTTCTAGCCTGCAGTTTCTGTAGAAAAATAGTTTCTGTACAAAAAGTTTCTGTAGAAAAGACTGTCAGCTGACAGTCTTATGGGAACTACCCTGTAAGTAACTAACAGCCTTTCTCTTGCTGCTTTTAAGATTCTGTCTTTATCTTTAATCTTCAGCATTTTAATTATGATGTGTCTAGGAGTGGACCTCTTTGCATGCATCTTGTTTGGGACTCTCTGTACTTCCTAGACTTGCACGTCTATTTCCTTCACAAAATTAGGGAAGTTTTCTTTCATTATTTTTTCAGATAGATTTCCAATTGCTTGCTCTCGCTCTTCTCCTTCTGGCACACCTGTGATGTGAATGTTTGAATGCTTCAAGTTGTCCCACAGGCAGCTTACACTATACTTGTTTTGCAGGGGTTCCTTTTTCATCTTGTGTGTGATTGGTTGCTTTTTGCTTCCTTATGTTCCAAACTTTTTATTTGATTCTTGGCTTCATCCACTCTATTGTTGTTTCCCTGTAAGTTGCTATTTCTTTCCTTCATTTCTGACTGGACCATTTTTATGCTGTTGAGGTCCTCACTGAGTTCCTTGAGCATCCTCATAACCGATGTTTTGCAACTCTGCATCTGATAGATTATTTATCTCCATTTGTTGAGTTATTATCTAAAGTTTGATCTGTTCTTTCATTTGGGCAATGTTTCTTTGTCTCCTCATTTTGGCAGGCTCCTGTGTGTTTCTGTATATTAGGCAGAGCTGCTAGGATTTCCTGTCTTGGTAATGTGGCCTAATGTAGTAGGTGTCCTGTAGGGTCCAGTGTTATAGCCTCCCCTACCACCCAAGCTGGTACTCAAGGTGTGCCCTTCATGTGGGCTGAGTACACCCTCCTCTTATCATTGAGTCTTGTTTGATGTTGGCAGGTCAATGGGAGGGATTTACCCAGGCCACTCAGCTACAAAAACTGGCTGTGACCACTGAAAACCAACCTCTGCCTTCTGTGGAGGATAAGCTATGCAGTGGCAGGATGGTGGTGCTCTGACATGGTCTATAGCTGTCCACTGGATGTGCAGGCTCTAGGGTTTCCCGGGGGGTATGGGCCAAGGTCCATTCCCACCTGTGTTCTGCCTAAGGTCACCCTGCATGGGCTATAATGAGATGGCTGTTACTTGTGCTGGAGTTGTAGATTCCCAAGCAAAGCCAAGCTGTGAATCCAGGCTGGCTGCTGCTAGTGCTGGGCTTGTGGCCACATAACACAAGGTATGGAGGCTTGGGCCTTGCTGAGGCCAGCTGTTGCTTGTTTGATATGATCTACAAAGTTGTGAAGCATGAGCCAAGACCAAGCACTGATATGGAAGTCACTGTTAACAGAATGGGTGGGCCCATAAGTTTGGTGGGGTGGAGCCTCAGGGATTCAAGAAGACAGAGCAAACCACATCAGCCAGAAGACAGAGTTTCGTATGTGGCCCCTGACTGTCAGCTCTGTGACTATTTTCGGGGAGGGCTCAGAAAGTCCTTAAAGGGCATATGAAAAAGCCCTTTTGTGGGGTCTCTGCCCACCTTTCTGTCTGGGAGAAAGCTGTCCCCCAGCTCTTGCCTTGATGTCAGACAGTTCAGTTTCTCCCTTTATGCCACTGGTCTCTTTCAAGCTACTATCCCGGTGCTGGAGCTCAGAGGGAATGAATCTATAAGTCCAAGTGCGGGTTCTTTAACAGGAACTGCTGAGGACTCCAGAAGTTTCTTCCACTGACTCAATTCCTGCTGTTCTTTGCAGCCAGAAGTTATTGGGACTCTTCTTCCTGGCACTGAACCCCCTGACTGAGGGGCCTGGAGTGGGGCAGGGTTCCTCGCTCCAGAGATATCCTTCCCAAAATTTTTAAAATTGAATCTCTATTGTATTTTTCCATTAACATTTAGTCATATTATACCACCCTCCCTCCCAGCAATCACCACACTGTTGTCCATATCCATAAGTCCTTTTTCCTTAATCTCTCCCCCAACTTACTCCCCCTGACTAGCTGTCATCCACTCTCCATCTATGAATCTGTCTCTGTTTTGCTTATTAAGTTCAGTTTGTTTATTAGATTCCACATGAGTGAAATCCTATGGTATATGTCTTTCTCTGACTGGCTTACTTCACTTAGTATAACGTTTTTCAGGTCCATCAATACTGTTGCAAAGTGTAAAATTTTCTCCTTTTTTATGGCCAAGTGGAATTCCATTATGTAAATGTCCCATAGTTGTTTCATCCACTCATCTACTGATAGACACTTGGGCTGCTTCCATATCTTAGCAATTGTAAATAGCACTGCAATGAACACAGGGGTGCTTATGTTCTTCTGAATTAGTGTTTTGGGTTCCTTTGTATATATTCCCAGAAATAGGATTCCTGGGTTGAAAGGCAGATACATTTTCAATTTTTTGAGGTATCTCCATACTGCTTTCCACAGTGGCTGCACCAGGCATTCCCACCAACAGTTCAAAAGGGTGCCCCTTTTTCCAGGTCCTTGCCAGCACTTGTTTTTGATTTATTGATAGCCATCCTGACAGCTGTGAGATGGTATCTCACTGTGGTTTTCATTTGCACTTCTCTGATGATTAATGACGTTGAGCTTCTTTTCATATGTCTGTTAGCCATGTGTATGTCCTCTTGGGAGAAATGTCTATTCAGGTCCTTTGCCCATTTTTTTAATTGGACTGTTTGATTTTCTTAGTGTTGAGTTTTGTAAATTCCTTATAAATTTTGGATATTAACCCCTTCTCAGATGTATTGGTGAATATATTTTCCCATTCTGTGAGTTGTTTATTTATTAGGTTGACAATATCCTTTGCTGCGCAAACACTTTTTAGTTTGGTGAAGTCCCATTTGTTTATTTTTCTTTTGTTTCCCTTGCCTGGAGACATATAACTGACAAAAAAATTTCTATGAGCAATGTCCGAAATTTTGCTGCCTGTTTTCTTCTAGGAATTTTATGTTTTCAGGTCTAACATTTAAGTCTTTAATCCATTTTGAGTTCATTCTTGTGTGTGGTGTAAGAAGGTGGTCTAGTGTCATTTTTCTGCATGTATCTGTACAATTTTCCTAACACCATTTGTTGAATAAACTATCTTTAGTCCATTGTATGTGCTTGCTTCCTCTGTTGAATATTAATTGACTATAAAGGTATGCATTTATTTCCAGGCTCCCAACTGTGTTCCATTGATCTATGTGTGTTTTATGCCAGTACCAGGCTGTTTTGATTACTATGGCCTTGTTGTATAGTTTGATATTAGGTAGTGTGATTCCTCAAACTTTGTTCTTTCTCAGGATCACTTTTGCTATGCAGGGCCTTTTGTGGTTCCACATAAATTTTTGAAATATTTGTTCTAGTTCTATGAAATATGTCATTGGAATCTTGATAGGAACTGCAGTCAATCTATAGATTGCATTGGGTAGTATGGACATTTTAATAATGTTAATTCTTCTTATTCATGAACATGGTATGTGCTTCCAATTATTTCTACCTTCTTCAATTCTTTCTTCAGTGTCTTATAATTTTCTGAGTACAGGTCTTTTACATCCTTGGTTAGGTTTATTCCTAGGTATTTTATTCTCTTTGAAGCAACTGTAAATGGGGTTGTTTTCTTAATTTCCCTGTTAGTTCATTATTGGCATATAAGAATGCAACTGATTTCTGAATATTCATTTTGTATCCTGCTACTTCACTGAATTCATTTATCAGTTTTAGTTGTTTCTTGGTGGAATCTTTGGGTTCTCTATGTACAGTATCATGACATCTGCAAATAATTTGGATGCCTTTTATTTCTTGTCTGATTACTGTGGATAGGATTTCCAGGGCTGTGTTGAATAAGAGAGGTAAAGCTGACATCCCTTTCTTGTTCCTGATATTAAGGAGAACACATGTAGTTTTTGCTCACTGAGTATGACACCGGCACTGGGTTTGCCATATATGGTCTTTGTTATGATTAGGTATGTTCCTTCTATTCCCACTTTGCTGAGAGTTTTAATCATAAATGTGTGCTGGATTTTATCCAAAGGTTTTCTTCATCTATTGATATGATTGTATTTTTTTTCCTTCCTTTTGTTTATGCAGTGAATCACATGTATTGATTTGCGAATGTTACACCAACCTTGCATTCCCGGAATAAATTCCACGTGATCATGGTGTATGATCATTTTGATGCATTGCTTTATTGGGTATCCTAATACTTTATTGAGGATTTTAACATTTATGTTCATCAGAGATGTTGGTCTATAATTTTCTTTCTTTGTAGTGTCTTTATCTGGTTTTAGAATAAGGACAATGTTGGCCCTGTAAAATGAGTTCGAGAGCTATCTGTCCTCTTGAATTTTATGAAATAATTTGAGAAGGAGAGGTATTACTTTGTGGAATTTTTGGTAAAATTCAGCTCTGAGGCCACCTGGTCCAGGGCTTATGTTTGTTGGGAGTTTTTTTTTTAAATTATGGCTTCAATTTCATTAGGTATAATCTGTCCATTCAGATTCTCTGATTCTTCCTGATTTATTTTTGGAAGACTTTATGTTTCTAGGAATTTATATATTTCATCCAGATTGTCCACTTTGTTGGCATGTAATTGTTCATAATATTTACTTACAATACTTTGTATTCCTTTGATATCAGTTATTTCTCCTCTTTCATTTCTGATTTTATTTATTTGGGTCCTCTCTCTTTTTTCTTGAGGAGTCTGGTTAAAGGTTTGTCCATCTTGTTTATCAGTTCAAAGAGTAGCTCTTAGATTCATTGATTTTTTGTATCATTTTTTTAGACTCCATTTCATTTCTTTTTGCTCTAATCTTTGTTATTTCCTTTGTTCTACTCACTTTGGGTTTTGTTTGTTGTTCTTTTTTAAGTTCCTTTAAGCATGAAGTTACATTCTTTATTTGAGATTTTTCTTCTGTTTTGACATGGGCTGGAAATGCCATGAATTTTCTTTTTAGGATTGCTTTCCCAGTGTCCCACGGATTTTTGATTGTTGTGTCCTCATTATCATTTGTTCCAAGGTATTTTTTAATTTCTTCCTTGATCTCATTGTTGACCCATTTATTGTTTAATAACATGTTATTTGGCTTCCATGTTTTTGTGTTTTTCTGTGTTTTTCTTGTGATTGATTTCTAGTTTCACAGCATTGTGGTCAGAGAAGATACTTGATGTGATTTCAATTATCTTAAATTCATTGAGACTTCTTTTGTGTCCCAACGTGTGGTCTATGCTAGAAAACGTTCCATGTGCACTTGAAAAGTATTCATATTCTGCTGTTTGGGGGTAAATATCTGAAGATATCTATTAAATCCATTTGATCTGGTGTATTGTTAAGGCTGCCGTCTCCTTGTTGAATTTACACTGGGAAGATCTATCCATTGAATTTGAGGGGTGGTTTTTTTTTTTTTTGTTTGTTTTTTTTTACAGAATATTGTATTGATTATGCTATTACAGTTGTCCCATTTTTCCTCCCCTTTATCCTTCTCCACCCTGCACCCCCTCTCCTCCAGCATTCTCCCACCTTAGTTCATGTGCATGGGTCACACATAAGTTCTTTGGCTTCTCCATTTCCTATACTATCTTAAACCTGCCCTTGTCTATATTCTACCTATCAATTATGCTCCTTATTCCCTGTACCTTTCCCCTCATTCTCCCTTTCCCCCCTCTTTGCTGATAACCCTCCATGTGCTCTCCATTTCTGTGATTCTGTTTCTGTTCTAGTTGTTCACTTAGTTTTATTCTGTTTTGTTTTGTTTTACGTTCAGTTGTTCATAGTTATGAGTTTGTTGTCATTTTACTGTTCATAGTTTTGATCTTTTTCATTTTCTTAGACACATTACCTATAATAAGGACTTTTTTTTAAAAAGATTTTATTTATTTATTTTTAGAGAGGGAAGGGAGGGAGGGAGAGAGAGAGAAACATCAGTGTGCGGTTGCTGGGGGACATGGCCTGCAACCTAGGCATGTGCCCTGACTGGGAATCGAACCTGCGATGCCTGGTTCGCAGCCCGCGCTCAATCCACTGAGCTACACCAGCCAGGGCTAATAAGGACTTTTAACATTACATATAATAAGGACTTGATGATGATAAACTCCTCTAACTTAACCTTATCTGGGAAACACTTTATCTGCCTTTCCATTCTAAATGATAGCTTTGGTGAATAGAGTAATCTTGGATGTAGGCCTTTACTTTTCATGACTTTGAATACTTTCCAGCCCCTTTCTTGCTTGTAGGGTTTCTTTTTGAGAAATTGGTTGATACTCTTATGGGAACTCCTTTGTAGGTAACTGTCTCCTTTTCTCTTGCTGTTTTTAAGATTCTCTCCTTATCTTTAGTCTTGGATAATTTAATTATGTTGTGTCTTGATGTGTTCCACCTTGGTTCCAACTTCTTTGGGACTCTCTGAGCTTCCTGGGCTTGCATGTCTAGTTCCTTCACCAGACTGGGGAAGTTTTCCTTCATTATTTTTCAAATTTCTTTAATTTCAATTTCTTTTTTAATTTCTTACTTTTCCCCTTCTCCTTCTGGCAACCCTATGATTCAGATGTTGAAAGTTTTAAAGTTGCCCCAGACGTTCCTAAGCCTCTCCTCATTTTTTTTTTTTTTACTTTTGAATTCTTGTTTATTCATTATATTCTGTTTGAATGTTTATGTCTTCCTTCTGGTCCAAATCTTTGATCTGAGTCCTGGTTTTCTTACCTTCACTGTCGGCTCCCTTTATATTTTCCTTTATTTTAGATTGTACAGCCTTCACTTCTTTTATTTTATGGCCAAGCTCAATCATTTCTGTGAGTATCCTGATTACCAGTGTTTTGAACTCTGCCTCTGATAGGTTGGTTATGTCTTCCTTGCTTAGTTCTTTTTCTGGAGTTTTCATTCGTTCTTTCATTTGGGCCATTTTTCTTTGTCTTGGTGCACCAGTCTGGAAGAATGTTTATTCTTCTTGGTTTGATTTTCTGGCAGTTATGTTTTTTTTTTAACTGGTTTTTGTCCTTCTTTTGGTTGTGTGAGGAAGTGAAGCATATCTACCTATGCCTCCATCTTGGCTGGAAGTTCAACGGGCTATTAAAATTGCCAGCTATGACTCTATTTCTGATGGTCTCTCCTTTTATGTCCATCAAGATTTGCTTTATACATTAATGTGCTCCCATGTTGGGTGTGTAACTGTTACTAGGGTTATATACTCTTGTTGGATTGTTCCCTTCATCATTATGTAGTGTCCTCTTTGTCTCTGATTATAGCTTTTGTTTTAAAGTCTATTTTGTCAAGTGTAAGTACTGCTACCCCAGCTTTTTTTTCTTTTCCATTTTCATGAAATACCTTTCTCCAAGGCTTTTCTTTTAGTTTGCCTGCATCTTTTGATGTGAAATGGGCTTTTCGGAGGTTACGGGTCTTGTTTTCTTATCCATTCAGCTACCCTGTCTTTTGGTTGAAGCATTTAAGCCATTTACATTGAAGGTGATTATTGATAGAGAACGTCTGTATTGCTATTTTATTCTTAGACTGTTTTCCTCTGACTTTTTCCCTTTCTCTTTTTTTCCTTAAAGCAAGCCCTTTGCAGTACTGGTTTGTTATTAACAAACTCTTTTAGCTTTTCTTATGTGGGAAGCTCCTTATGTCTCCTTTGATTTTAAATGATAGTGTCTATGGGTAAAGCAGCCTTGATTGTAGGTCTTTGCTTTTCATCACCTTGAATATTTCATGCTACTCCCTTGTGGAATGAAATGTTTCTGCTGAGTAATCTGATGCCAGTCTAATTGGTGCTCACTTGTAGGTAATTACCTACTTTTCTCTTGTGGCTGTTGGAATTCTCTCTTTGTCTTCAAGTTTTCTCATTTTAATTATGATGTGTCTTGATGTAGGCCTCTTTTGGTCCAAGGACTCTCTGAGCTTCCTGAACTTGTGTGATTTTTTTCTTTACCACATTAGGGAAGTTTTCAGTCATTATTTCTTCAAATAGGTTCTCATTCCTTGCTCATTCTTTTCTTTCTGGTATTCCCATGATACAAATGTTGTTATGCTTCATGTTGTCCAAAATGTTTCTTAAGCTCTCATTTTTAAAAATTTTCTTCTTTTTGTTGCTCTGCCTGGGTGTTTTCCTTCTACCTTGTCTTCACAAACACTAATTCTATCCTCTGCTTCATCTAACCTACTGTGTATTCCTTATCTCAAATATTTCATTCTTTATTTCTGATTGGTCTTTTATAGTTTCTATGTCTTTTTTTCACACTGTTGAGAATTCTTATAATCATTACCCTAAACTCTCTATCTGATAAATTGCTTGCCTCCATTTCATCTTGTTCTTCTGGATAATTCTCTTGCTCTTTCATTTGGGGTCTGTGTGTCTTCTTGTTTTGGCTGCTTCTTTGTATTTCCATCTTAAATGTTAAACTAATCAGCAGATAAGTGGCTCAGTTGTTAATTTAATCAAGCTTTGATCAGCAGTCTGACTTAAGAACCATAGGATATGCCAAGGCTATTGCTTCCTCTCAGGCTGATGCCACTTGGAGAAGAGTGCTTTGCCTGAGAAAGATGACTTCTGCAATATGGGGAATGACTCAGCATAGGGATCTTGGTAGATTACCCCAGAACCACGAGCCCCAGACATCTCTGGTCCATTCTTCCCTTCCTCTGCTGGAAACCAGGGTAAGTGGCTGCAAATGAAATTTTGTGCATTGGCTCTTTAAAAGGCCCTGTGTATCTCCAGTCATCTTTCCCTGGCAGACAGAAATCCTGCTGCTCTTCATAGCTGGATGTTACCTGGGTTCCTTTCCAGCTCTGGTGCTGTGGAATAGGGAGCCCAGCTTGGGTTTTAGACCCCTGACTTCTCAGGGGGAACTCCTCGATCTCTGAAATATCCGTCTAGAACTTCAGCTGCCACTCATGGGAGCCCAGCCAGCCCTCTCACACTTTGTCCACACTCCCTACCAATCACATTGTGGTGGAGTGGTTTCTTCCATTTGTCTGTGGGTTATAAGGCTTCTGTCAGGCTGGTGTTCATTTGGTTATTCTCATAAACCACTTTTTGAGGACCCAATACTTTGATCTCTCTTTTGAGATGTATTTCTAAGTTATCTACTGGGTGCCATTCCATTTTATTTGGAATATTCTATCCCCCTGATGAGTTTTTATCCACCACAAGTGGATGTGGGACCAGCCCATCCCACACCTGCACCTCCTATTGTAGTTGTCAGAATTCCATTCAACTCGATTTCTGACAGTTCTGAGTGATGGTTGTTTTATAGTTTAGTTGTAATTTTTATGTGGTTGTGCAAAGAGGTGAGTCATGTTTACCTATGCTGTCATCTTGACCATATAATATATTTACTCATCTTTGGATGGGTAAATTGTTTTCAGTTGGGGCTATGACAAATAATAGTGCCATGTACATTTTTATACACTTATCCTGTTACCCATATCAAGAATTTCTCTAGGGCAGGGGTCCCCAACAGCTGGGCCATGGACCTGTACCAGTCCATGGCCTGTTAGAAACCAGACCACACAACAGGTGGTGAGCAGCAAGTGAGCAAAGCTTCACTCACATTAGTGCCTGAGCTCTGCCTCTTGTCTTCCCCACCACCCTGGTCCATGGACAAATTGTATTCCACAAAACCAGTCAATGGTGCCAAAAAGGTTAGGGACCGCTGCTCTAGGGAATATACCTTCTCAAATTTCTGAGTCTGAGGATATGCTTATCCTCAACTTTACTTGATAGTTCCAAGCTGCTTTCCAAAGTAGACAGCCAATCTATATTCTCTTCAGCAAGGAATAAGAATTTTTGACATTATGTATCTTCTCCAAAATTTAGTACTGTCAGACTTTTAAATGTTAGCCATTCTGATGAGCATATAATGCTATCTCACTTTGCTTTTAATTTGCAATTCCCTGATGACTAGTTCATAAGTTCACTGGCCATTGTATATCCATTTTTGTGAAATGCCTGATCAAGTCATTTGTTCCTTTTTTACTGGGTGGTCTATAGTTTAAAAAATTACTTGTAGCAGCTTTTTATGCCTTCTGATTATTAAACATTTATTCATTATATAAGTTGCAGTCATCTACTCTGTGGCTTATTTTTACATTCTCTTTGGAATTTTAGACAAATACAAGTTCTCAATTTTAATGTAGTTATGTTCTACCAATATTCTTCATAGTTAATGTATTTGTATCTTGTTTTAGGAATTTTTTCCTATTATTAAGGTTAAAAACATTTTTAAACTCATGCATTTTCATCTTTTACAATTACATGGAATAGAATTTCATGGTGTGATTTGGGGTAAAATTTCACTTATTTCTAATTGGCTGTCTAATTAGAAATTTGAATTGGCTATATAAATGGCTAAATAATTACATATCTAAATATCTTAACACACTTTATTGAAATGACTGTCTTTGCCTCGTTACTCTACAGTGACCTATTTTTGTCTATATATTCACACTTCTTGGCCTCTCTATTCTCCTTCATTGGTCTAATTCTTAATTACAATGTTAAAATATTTTGTATCTGAAAATGCAAGTTGTCCTTACTTATTCTGCTTCAAGAATATCTTGGCTTCTATTCCTAGCTTTTCACATTACTATGTAAAGTGTAGAATCAACTTTTCACATTCCATAACTACTCCCACAAATCTGCTGGGATTTTGTTTGGGGTTGTATTGAAACTATAATTTACTTTAGAGAGAAATGATATCTATATAAACTCAACCTTGAAATCTAAATTTTCATGTGTGTAAAGAGAATGTATAATCAGGTTTATGAAAAACATAAAAGACTGAAAAAATATCATGGACAGGAGGAGGGTAGGAAGATAGAATGATAAAGTGCAATGTCGACCCTGGACTAGATTCTAGAAAAACAACAAGAAAATTAGTGTAATAATTGGTGAAATGTAAAATACCGTAATATATTTAATAGTAATGTACTAATATTAAATTTCTAAGTTTTGATACATGTACCATGGTTACATAAGATTTGGAGAAAGTGGGTAAAAAGTACACAGGAATTTTCTGTAATCTTTGCAACCTTCCTATTTCTGAAATTATTCAAAAATTTCAAAGTTTATTAAATTTTTTAAAAGGATGTATGTATGATAGGTTTTCTTTACTGCTTCTAACAATTACAAAGAAAGGTATATTAAAATCTTCTAGTATGATAATCTACTTCTTCTAATAATTCTATTGAATTTTGCTTTATGTTATTTGATGTGCACAAATTTTATTTTTCATTGTCAAAAACTGAACTTTACTCTTTGCAACAGTTCCCATGGGTCCAAGGACTGAAGTCAATCAAGGTTTTTACTTTCCAGGTACCACCAGGCACATACAAATTTTAAATGATTATATCTTTTCAGCATATTTAACAATCTATCATTAGTAATGTTTTTTGACTTAAAGTTTAAATCTATTCTGTCTGAAATTACAATAGGTATACCAGCTTTCTTTTGATAAACAATTATATAGAATCTCTTTTTTCCCTCTTTTTACTTCTAAACTTTCTGTTTAACTTCATACTGTTTTATACATGTCTCTGGTAAATACCAAATGTATATATGATGTCTGTCCAGAAAAACTACACCCATTGTGAATATAATGAGAATGGTTTGCATGACATCGATTTAACCTGGCAGCCAAGGAGAGTGGACTAGAATGCACAAGTGTGAACAGTGACCACTATGTCACTGTACTAGTCAGTGGGGGGGTTAGACGCCATTGAGTGAGCATGTGTACTGTGTGGCCATTGCATTCAAAGTGACTGAACGAGTAGAGCAGTGAATCTGCACCAAATTTTGCATTAAGCTTTTATATTACTCTACAGAAACTATTTGGATGCTTCAGTAGGCTGCAGGTATGGGCAACTGGTGATTGACACCTTCATCACAACACATCTGCTCATGCATCATGTCTCATGCAGAATTTTTTTGCGAAACATCAAATCACACAGGTGACTCAGCCCCCCTACAGCCCAGATTTGGTGCCCTGTGACTTCTGGCTTTTCCCAAAATTAAAATCACCTTTGAAAGGGAAGAGATTTCAGACCATTGATGAAATTCAGGTAAATACAACGGGTAGCTGACAGCAATTGGGAGAACTGTGTGAGGTCTCAAGGTGCCTACTTTGAAGGGGACTGAGGCATCACTGTCCTATGTATGATTTTTCTTGTATCTTCTTCAATAAAAGTCTCTTTTTCATATTACACGGATGGATACTTTCTGGACAGGCCATCTATACCTTAATCCATCCTCAGAATCACTGTCTTTTAACTATAGCACTTAGTTCTATTTACACTTACTATAATTATTCATATATTTGGAGTTATTAAATTTACCATTCTCTTTCCATCAAGTCAACATTCATTTACCTCTCCTTTCTTCCTTCTTTTTGGACTGATTGATTTCCCCCTCTTCTACTAATATAGAAGTTACCCACTATGTTTCCTATTCATTTCACAGTTACTCTAAAAGAGTATTATCCAACACCACGTTCTGTAATAAGGGAAATATTCCAAATCTGTGTTGCCTAATAAGATATTCACTGGCCACTGAGCAATTGAAATGTGTCTAGTGCAACTCAGGAACTAAATTCTTAGTTCAATTTAAATAGCCCCAACTTGGTTATCATACTGGACAGAGAAGTTACAGAAATGATAACATCTGCTCCTACTATATCTAAGTCAGACGTTAATACCCACTCCTTGAACAATTATAGGTTCTCAATATACTTTACTTTCCTTCAAACTCATGTTTTTTTACATATGCTAATGTTCTTTATATAAACCCCAAAATATGATGTTATCTGATACAGTCAACATTTATATTTATCCATGTATTTATCATGTTATTTTCTCTCCATTCTTTCTTCCTTTTATCTGGGATTACCTTCCTTCTTCTCAGAAATCTTTGTTTAGAATTTCCATTAATGATGATCTGCTGGCAGGAAACTATCTCCATTTAATTAATCTAAAAAATGACTTAATTTTCCTCCATTCTTGCAAGATCATTTTTCTGAGAATAGGATTATAGTTTAGCATTTGTCTTCTTTCAGCACACTAAATATATCATTTCTGCTGTTATCAGAGAGGGATGATTAAATCGAATTTTTAAGAATTTAGGCTTAAGTTCCTCAGGCCATTAGTTCATTCTTAAGAATCTAGGCTACCTGGCATTATCATCTTCCAGGACCCAATGTGGCTCACCTTGGATGTATAAAATGTTGGGCATTAGACTTTTCAGTGATATTCTCAGAAACAGAATGTCAACACAGATACAGATACCCTGCTTATAATAAAACATCCCTTCATTTCCCAGAATACCAGTTGCTATTACCAATGGATAGGGATAAAAAAAAAAAACACTGTCAAGTCCTTCCCATTATGATCTCTCCTTCCTTGTAGTTGGTGCATGCTTGCTTGCATGCATGCTTCATTCCATCAGTCAATATTATTGAGAACCTACTATGTGCCAGGCACTTTTCTAAACAATGAGAAATAAGAGCCCAGCCCTCATAAAACAAACATTCCAGTGAGCAATGGCAGTTAGTCAAGTAAAGAAATAAACAATAATTCTGAATAAGTGGTAAAGAAAATCAAATAGGGTCATAGGAAAAGAAATGACCAGGGAAATGGAGGGTGACTAATTTCAATAAGTTGGTCAAGGGAGATTTTTCTAACAATGTGATATGTGATCCAAGGGCTGAGTAATGAGGAACTAGAAATGTGAAGATCTGGGAGAACAATATGTTGGGACAGGAAAACAATGTTCCACACTGGGGATATAGGCAGCAAAAAAACTGAGAAAGGAATGAGCTTGAGATGCCTGAAGAACACAAAGGCAGTATTGCTGGATGTAGTAAAGCAGGGGGAGAATTAATATGAGGTAAATTTGGACAGATAAAGCCTAGATGATGCAGCCTTGCCATAAAAACTCTAATAAGGATTTTGCATATTGTTTTAGTTTCACTGGGGACTTTTAAGGAAAGAAGGAGGGAATAGGGATAAAGGAGAGGGTTTATTTTACAAAGATCACTCTAAGTGCCAAGATAATTCATGGGGCGAAAGAATAATCTTGTTAACAAATGGTGCTAGGACAAGTAAACACCCATGGCAAAAGAATAAAGTTAGATCGCTTGCTTCCTCAAGCCATAAAGAAAAATCGGCTCACAATGGATCATATACCTGAACCTAAGAACTAAAACTATAAAATTATAGAAGAAGATATAGGAGTAAATCCTTGTGACTTTGGGTTAGACAGTCTTCTTAGGTAGGACACCAAAAGCATAATCAACAAAAGAAAAAAAAACAGATAAATTGGACTTCATTAAAATTAAAAACTTTGCTCTTTAAAAGATATCATAAAGTGAAAAGATAGCTCGCAGATCGGGAGAAAAATTTGCAAATCATGTATCTGAGAAGACACATATGTAGACATACAAGGGGGATCCCCCAAAACAAACCACAGAATTATCTTCTGGAGAATGAGCCCCTTGTAGTAAAGACTTTCCATATTAGGTGAGTATTCTAGAAACCCATCTGTATCAGTGTACCAGCTGGTGTTTTGAGAGGCTGCATTCGGCCTCAGTAAATTTTTTTTGAAGACTCTTTCAATGCATTTGCCCATCTCATGATGGGTGATTTACCAGCACACCTGCCCACACTGCACTGAGTGTTCATAGTTTTTGACCAAAAATGTCAGGACCCCTGAGCCCCACACTCCTTATTCACCCAATCTTGACTTGAATGGCTTTTTTTTTGTTTGTTTCCCTATATTAAACAGTCCTCAAAGGGAAATGTTTTGCTGATGTAGAAAAGCTGCAACAAAAAAATGGCAGAAGCAATAAAGAGCAACAAAATTGATGAGTTAAAAAACTGATTTGAGCAGTGGAAAAAGTCTTGATAGGAGTATTGCATCAAATGGAGAGTACTTTGAAGGTGACTGAAGTCTAAATATGTAAGACTAAATAAAAAAATTTTTATAAATAAATTTTGGGGTTTTTGGGGTCCCCCTCATATAAAGAACTCCTGCAACTCAGTAGCAAAAAGACAAACAGACCAATTAAAAATGGGAAGGGATCTGCAGACATTTTTCCAAAGAAAACATACAAATGGCCAGGAGGCATATGAAAAAATGTTTGACATCATTAGTCATCAGAGAAATGTAAACAAATCCACAATGAGATACAACTTTACACCTATTAGGATGACTATAATAAAAAAATACAGACAATTAAGTGTTTGTGAGGATGTGGACTCAATTTTGTAGTTGTCTCCTAACTCCCTGAAGTTACAATCAGAAGTCCTGGGCTTGGGCAGGTTTAGCAGTCTGGAGGGCTCTTCCCTTAACCTCTCAGTTTGGCTCCAGGTAAAAACACAAAAATGTAAGTATCAGAAAATATAAATCTAGATTTAATATGCCAAATTAGTAGTATTTTACTAAATGTGTGTTACATAATTTAAAATTTTTTACTTACCTGAGGGTCCACTAACCACCCATGGTACAAGGGAATATCGAGAAGATCAAATACTATGCATTCTGGTGTATATTCAAACACTCGAACACCAGTGAATTTTACATTTACATCCAAGCCTGTCTGTAGTTTGTGCAAGACTGCCATAGCATCACTCATATTCTGAAAATAGAAAAAAAGTAAAGGGCAAAGATAAGGAAAATGAAACAACAAAAAAGATATTTAAATGCAAGTACATTTGCTTCTAATTTTCCATTTTATCTAATTTATTCATCCCTTTTTTTATTTCACTAGTTATTATTTTTAAGTACCTACTATATGCAAGACAGTAATTTTAGTTCTAAATATATAATAGTGAATAAAATAGAAAAAGTTCCTGATCTCATGCAACTAACATTCTACTGTGAGAGACACATATACAAATACATAATATAATGTCAAGTATTAGTAAG
The DNA here is from genome assembly GCA_004024845.1 of Tonatia bakeri. Classification (NCBI taxonomy): domain Eukaryota; kingdom Metazoa; phylum Chordata; class Mammalia; order Chiroptera; family Phyllostomidae; genus Tonatia; species Tonatia bakeri. The sequence continues at coordinate 111,376 of PVIA01003975.1, forward strand.
ACAAACTGAGCAGGATAAAGATGTACAGAATGACAGGGGTGAGGGACCGATTTTTAGACCAGAAAGCTGAAAGACAAAAGTTTCTGGTCAAAGAGAAAGGCCTCTCCCACGTGTACGTATATATCCAAAAGAACCAAAACCGCATCTTGAAGAGATTGTACATGCATGTTCACTGCAGCATTACTCAAAACAGCCAAAAGGCAGAAACAGCCTACAGGTCTACTGTCATGTAAAGAAATGTGGTATATACATTCAATGGAATATTATCCAGCCTTGAAAAAAAGAAAATTCTATTACATGCTACAACATGGATGAAACTTGAGGACATTATGCTGAATAAAATGATCATTGCAAAAGGACAAATAATGCATTATTCCACTTATATGAAATACCTAGAATAGTCGAGATCATGGAAACAGAAAGTAGAATGATGGTTGTCAGGGCCTGGAGGAAGAGCTAGGAAATCATTCGACAGGTACATAGTTTCAGTTTTACAAGATAAAAATATTCTAGAGATCTGTTAAGGAACAATGTGAATATAGTTAACACTACTGAATTTTATGTTTAAAAATGATTAAGATAGTAAATTTTATCTTTTTTAAACACACACAAAAAAGAAAAAGAAATGAGCTATTAAGACATGGAGGAAATTTTTTTTATATTTATTTTTTTTAGAGAGAGGGAAGGAAAGGAGAAGGAGAGGGAGAGAAACATCTATGTGTGAGAGAACCATCGATTAGCTGCCTCCCACACTGGGGACCTGGCTCCCAACCCAGGCACGTGCCCTGATTGGGAATCAAACTGTGGCCTTTCCATTTGCAGGCCACAGCCAGGGTGATATGGAAGAAATTTAAATGTATATTATTATTAAGTGAAAGAAGTCAATATAAAATGGCTACATGCTGTATGATTCCAAATGACAATGTGGGAAAGATAAAACAATGGAGACAGTGAAAACCAGTGGTTCCTAGAGGTTAGGAGGAGGGAGGGATATGCAGGCAGAGCACAGAGGACTTTTAGGGAAGTAAAAGTATTCTGTACGATACTATAATGGTGGATATATTTGTCAAACTCATAGAGTATACAACACCAAGAGTGAACCCTGATGTAAACTATGGACTTTGGGTATTAATTATATGCCAATGTAGGTTTATCAATTATAACAAATGTATCACTCTGATGTTGATACTGGGGGAGGTTGTGTGTATGTATTGGGGGACAGGAGGTAGATGGAAACTCTATACTTTTTAAATAAATTTTTGTAAACTTAAATTGCTTTAAAAAGAGGAGGGGGAACTCTTTTAAAATGACACTTAAATAGTGACCAAGTAAACACTGAACCTTGGTAAGCTCTGGGAAAAAGGTATTCCAGACAAAGTGGACATTAGTGTAAAAATTCTGACGCAGAAATGAGTTCAGTACTGTGCCATGAAACAACAAGGAGTCCGGCATGGCTAGAACATAATAAATGAATTGGAAAGAGGTGGAAGATGAAGTCTGAGACTGAGGCTGGATCACATAGGTCTGCTGGCCAAATTAAGGAGTTTTTCTATCCACATCAGTTTTCTCAATAAATATGGTCACACAACTCTGTAATAAATACTATTTTTAAATATGTTTTTCTAAATTTTAATACATTAAATATGGACATACTTACAAAGGATATATTTGATGGAACAATTAGAAGCCAATATATAAAATTTAATAAAACTTTATGAATCCCTACTGTTAATCAGACAATGTGATACATATTGAAGACATAAAATAAGAGTAGACTATAGCCTATTGGAGAGTTTATAGCAGAAAGGGTGAACATGGAATAAATTCTTTTATATTAAAGCTCAGGGCTCTCTCTGAAATCTGAAAAAGACAAACTTGTGTCAAAAGAACAAAGTTCTGTTTTACCGAACAACTGATAAAATTCTATTCTAAAAGAATGGACAGACTAAAAACAGAAATTATTCAAATATTTAAAATTTATGAACGAGGAACTTATAACAGGACAACATTATATAGTCTGGCTTTCATCAGTTTCACCTCTTTTTAATGACTATGTTTCCCCCAAACAATATAACTGACCCTTGAGCAGTAACATGGAATTGAACTACACACATCTACTCACATACAGATCTTTTTCAGTAAATGCTACAAGCACATTTTCTCTTCCTTATGATTTTATTTTATTATTTTTAATTATAGTTGACATTCAATATTACAGTAGTTTCCTTATGATTTTCTTAACATGTTATTTTCTCTTGCTCATTTCATTATAAGAATACAGTACCTAATATATATGAGGGGGACCCAGAAAAAAACAAAATCTATTTATAAAAAATTGTGTATTTATTCTTACATGTTTAAACTTTAGTCACCTTCAAATACTCTCCATTTGATGCAATACACCTATAGAGATGTTTCTTCCACCTTCAAAACTGAACATGTAAATTTCTTTAAAAGATTTTATTTATTTATTTATTTATTTATTTATTTATTTTTAGAGTGAGAGAAAGAGGATAAGAGGGAGAGAGAAAGACTGATGTGTAAGACAAACATCGGTTGCCTTTCAAATGTTCCCCACTAGGGACCTGGCCCGCAATCCAGGCAGGTACCCTGACTGGGAATTGAACCAGCGATCTTTCAGATCACAGGCTGGCATTCAGTCCATTGAGCTACACCAGCCAGGGTAAACATGTTGATTTAGATGCCTTTTAGTGCTTCTGCCATTTTTTAATTTCATCTCTTCCACACTGGCAAAATGTTTGCCTTTGAGGGCTGTTTTCATCCAGGGAAACAAAAAGAAAAGTCACTCAGGGAAAGATTGGGTGAATAAGGAGGGTGGGGCTCAGGAGTGATGATGTTTTTGGTCAAAAACTGCTGAACACTCAGCACAGTGTGGGCAGGTGTGCTGTAAATCACCTATCATGAAATGGGTAAACATGTTGAAAAAGTCGTCAAAAAAATTTCACTGAGGCTGAATGCAGCCTCTCAAAACATCTGCAGGTACACTGACACAGATGGGTTCCCAGAACACTCAACTAGTGTGGGAAGCCTGTCCTACAAGGGGCCCATCCTCCAGATGATAATTCTAGTTTTTGGGGGGTCTCCCCTCATAAGAGATACAAAAATATATGCTAATTGGCTGTTTATGTTATTGGTAAGGCTTTGAGTCAACAGTAGGCTATTCACAGCTAAGTTCTGGGAGAGTAAAAAGTTATATGCAATTCTTTGTGCTGCATTTCAGTGACTCTAACCTCTAAATTGTTCAAGGGTCAACCGTATTTTCTCAATCTTACCAAAAGCTGAACCCTTAAAAAAATCAGTTCACATTTTTCCCTTCAGTGTTTTAAAACTTTGCTTAAAGCCACAGCAATGATGCATCTTAGAAAGTAGTAACAATAGTGAGCAATATATAGGACTGTACTTTTACTACTACTGATTTTTTCTTGTATGTTTGTTAAATTCAAGGATGCCAGTCACCAAATTTCCATTAGGAGAAGTGTAATTTTGAATAACTAATAGACTCATGTTTACACCTTTATATATCTTCCATATTTTGTTACAGATTATATAGTATTAAAATAAATAAATTGATATGATTTGATAATCTCTATAATTAATCCATAAAGATTAAGTGATAAAGACAGTTATAAACAAAGAATTTAAAAGAGTAAATATTTTGTCATATTTTCCCTAAATTCAAGTTATGTAGATTCTAGGAATGGTTGCTTACATTACAAGAATTATTCTTGGCTCCTTTAAGCCAGTAGTTAAAATGTTTCTTGGAATTTTCCCTGAAGGTACTTCTAAATAGCAAAATATTTTAAATTTAAATATAAAATATACTAAAAAATATATTTGCAGTCACTTAAAAATCTGCCATATAGAGACAGTCTCATAGACAGAGAGCAGGCTGACAGCTGTGGGGTACGGTGGAGGGACAGCACTAAAAAGAAAAAGCTCAAGGACATGGACAGCAGTATGGCAGTTGTCAAGGGGAGGAGGGTGGGAGCAGGTGGAGGTGGGTATGGGGGGATAAATGGTGATGGAGGGAGCCCTGGCCTGGGGTGGTGAACACATGGTACAGTGTACAGATGATGTGCTGTGGAATCGTGCACCTGAAACCTGGGTAATTTTGTTAACCAGTATCACTCTAATAAATTCAATAAAAAGGATTAAAAATAATAAAAAATAAAAACCTGTCATAAACACACACACACAAATTCAGTGTTTTCTGGTGTTGCCATGGTGTGTATCATTTAGCAAAACTGGGAAAATATGCTCTTTGTTGATATTACAACTTCTGGTAAAGAGGTTTTAATTAGGAAGATTATGGCTCTTCACAGGTCTTCCAAAAATTTAGGCTTGAATATTTCTGATCACAAAAAATTATACAAAAAAACATTATTACATTGTATTTGTAGAATATTAAACACCAGCTTATACTCAGCCATATCAGCATGATATATACGACTCTCAAAGGTAATGATAATACAATCAAAATACCTTATAAATAGTTTTAGAGCTTATTATAAATGCAGGGTATTTTTTGTTTGACATGTTTACAGGAAATACAAGCAGTTGTTAGATAGTGTTCTTTTCAATTTTTAAACAAAACTACTTCCAGTCTTTTTCCAAGAGTCCATCACCTTAATGAAGTATATTCTGCGATTGAAAGATGGACTTGAAGCAAACAAAATGCTGATATCATTTTGCAAACATTCAACAATCAAGATTTTCTCAAGACTGTGCAACAGAAGCAAAATGAATTTTGAGGTTGAGCGGAAACTCTAGCTATCATCTATGATTCATAATTTCAAGGTTTTGTATTTATCAAAATAGTCTCACTGATTTCAATAAGAAATGACATGAATACATTAAATAACTAATACAAATTGAACCATATCACTTTATACTTATAAATATCATTTACTGGTTTTATATATTAGAAGTTAGCATCAGATTTCCTTTCAAAGGGGTTTATATTGAAAAAATATTTAGAAATCACTGTTGTAAGCTATGAGTTTCAATAGGGTTTAGATGACTTCGCATATTTGGCTTCAGCTGCAGATCTCCAACCGTATGCAACGATGCGATGCAACATGTTGGCTTTTCAATCCTTTTAGAGCCAGACTATCTAAACATCCGAGTTCAACAAATTCTGTGAGAATGAAATTAATTTTGCTTGCTGTTTGCCAATCTGACACTAGTGAAAGTACATTAAAAAACTCTGAAAGTAAATATACTTTATATGATGTCTATTTTTGCCCTGGTTCATGCCTCCTTCCTTCTACTGTAAGAAACTGATTCCTTCTGGGCTTCTACTGTCAAAGGAAGAATACTGAAAAAAAGGAAGTTCTGCTTGCTTTCTTCCAGATCCAACAGTTTTGAACCTAGTGACCACTCCTACATTACAGAACAGAGTAAAGAACATGCTAAGAAAGAGGAACATGTTGAAAATATGAAACAGCAGGGTCCTAATATCCTAACAACATATCCTAAACCTCATTTGTTCAACTTTTTCCTACATAACTTAATCATAAAATATTTTTTTAAAGTGATGTAAGATGAATCAATGACAAAAATCACTTGAAAGTCAATTTTGCAAAAAAAAAAAAAAAAAAAAAAAAGGTTATCAGTCTACATAGGCCTGTAAAATAATATCTATGTTTCATTTATACAGCATATACAAGTACATTCATATAAAACAGAGACTGGCCACTGACAGAGACCAATGAATACATCCTTAAGTTAAAAATTACATATTATAATAAAAATTGTTTCTATTACCTGTTCATAGTTTAAACGTTGAATTTCTGAAATTTCTTTTGGCTTTGCATCAAGCATATAATCTCCTGTAAAAAGAAATTATGTATTGCCTTTTAAAAATATTATTTTTTTCTGACTGTGAAGATAGATTTTAATTCTAAATTATAGCAATAGGTAACATAAAATTACCCCCTCCCCAATTCTATTCAGAGAAAATTGATATTGTTTGCTAGTCTCGCTTCTATTTTTCAATGTACATTACATACTCTAATGCTTTTGAGTTTTCTCTTCCATTTTACAATACATATAAGCATCTTTCCATGCCACTAAAATAAAGTCTAAAAGACTATACCAAGTTTCACTGTTGTTAACAATAGAACTATTACCCCATTACCTTTCCAAGAACGGGTGTTATCAATCTTCTGAATGTTTGCCATTCTGAGAAGTAAACAAAATTTTTTTGCATTTAAAAAATTGATATGTTTTCAAGCCCTGGCTGGCATAGCTCAGTGAATTGAGTGCGGGCTGCCAACCAAAGCATCGCAGGTTCGATTCCCAGTCAGGGCACATGCCTGGATTGCAGGCCATGGGCCACAGCAACCGCACATTGATGTTTCTCTCTCTCTCTCTTTCTCCCTCCCTTCCCTATCTGAAAATAAATAAATAAATAAAATCTTAAAAAAAAATTAAAAAATAAAAAATAAATAAAAAAATTTCAGATATCCCATGCAGCAATATTGAAAAAAAATTGATATGTTTTCATATGTGTATTTTTATTTGGTATCAAATTTTTAATATATGTATGACTTTTAGTATATGTGGCACCTCTTATTTTATTTGTTGGTTTTAGAAAGAGAGATAGGAATGGGGAGAGAGAGAAAGAGAGAAACATTGATTTGTTGTTCCACTTATATTTATGCATTCCCTGGTTGATTCTCATATGTGCCCTGACTGTGGATCGAACCCACAACCTTGGCATATCAAAATGATGCTCTAACCAACTATAGAACCTTTTAAATATATTTAGCTCTATTTTAATATCTGCAGTGTTTTTAATCTATTTTTTGCCTTTTTAATTATGTATTAACTATATATATACTCCTTTTCTTTGAATTGCCTGCCTCAACAAGTATTATTTCTTCTTACTAAACTGTAAAAGCTCTTTTTCAATTAGAAGAATTGAAACATTAACTGTTATGTGTATGGTAAATATCTTTCCCCATATTGGCTTCTGATTTTATGGTGATGTTTTTTTGTCTATTTTTTTGTCTGTGATACAGATATATTTCATTTTAATATAATCAAATTATTCTATTATGGCTCCTGGGTTGGATGTCATGTTTAGAAAAATCTTCACCTCTTAAAAGTATACAAATATTGACATATGCCTTCTTCGTATAATTTTATGTTTGTCTTTTATAATGTTTAAATCTTTAATTTACCTGGAATTTATCTTGATGTAAATAGTTACATACAAAACCAACTTCCTACTCAGCCTTCCAAATCACTAACAAGTTGATGAAATTGTTTATAATACAACCGTTATTTTCTAATTCAAAATAAACTTCTGAAGACTGCATCGAGTATTCTCTTAAGCTTTCCAACTCTGCTAAAAGAACTGCTATGAATATTACTTGTACTTTCAATTAGAACTTTATGATAGCAAATCTAACTAGTGAAGATTTCATTCTGCATAGGTACAAGAACTTCAAGGCAGTAAATTAAGTGATTTTCAGAGAGATATATGCAAGTCTATTTGACAAATATGTTTGAGTCCTTACTGCATATGGCACATTGTGTGTGCCACCTTACATAATATATATATGTGTGTGTGTATAATATGTGTATGTGTGTATAAAAATAGATATAGCATTTAACTAAAAACTGTGCTTTACTTCTAGTAAATTCTATGTATCATTTATTCAAATAATTGAGAACATAATAGTTGTACTTGTATCCTATATTTCATTTGATAGAAGAACCAGATATTTTTAAAAGAAAGAGCTTGGGCCCTGACCAGTGAAGCTCACTAGGTTGGGGGTCATCCTGCAAACTGATAGGTTGCCAGTTCACCTGGGTCAGGGTGCATGCCTGGGTTGAGGACCAGGTCCTCAGTTGGGGGTTGTTCAAAAGGCAACCGATTGATGTATCTCTTGCACATGGATGTTTCTCTCCCTCTCTTTCTCCCTCCCTTCCCCTCTCTCTAAAAATAAATAAATAAATACAATTTTAAAGTCAGAATTTGAGTTTTTAAAGGAACGTCTTTTACTTTTAGATACCTAAATAAATCAAGAGTAGCGTTTTGTGTAGCTTATCTAACCTTTATTTTCTGAAATTGGTTAACAATATTATTTCAATCAATAACTATGTATTGAGAGCCTATTATGTGTTTAGTAATGGTTAAAACAAATACTAGGAAATGAATGGTTCTCTTAAAAAACAATATTTTGGTTGGGCAAAGAACATACAGGAAACAGAATAAGATAATGATAAAATATAATATAGTTAAAATGTAATAAATGCCTTAAGTATCAAATAATTTTGAAGAGAGATACTGATAAAGCATGGAACACTTAGAAATATATTTTGGAGGAGGTGGTATTTAAATTTGATTCAGAAAAATGGGTAAACTTGGCAAGGCAATAAGGGGAAAAAGCATTTTTTGAGGGAAAAGAGTAGTGGAAAAAGCACATGTTAAGAAACATCATCCCATATGTACAGCTTATAAGAAAGTTTATACATAAGATTGTTGCAGAGTGGTGGGAAATATGGCTGGACGAGTAAACTCAACCAGATTATAGAAAATCCTAAATAATATGTCTGCTTGTGAAAGATCATAAGAGATCTTTCTGTTTTTAGGTAGTCAAGTGCAGGATGAAACTGATGCTTTCAAAGGATAACACTGGTATGTAAGCTACTTTGGAGGTGAAAGGAACCAACAGAGTTTGCAATAAATCATGTTATGAAATGTCCATATACAGAGGGGAAAAAAGTATTTTTAAGATAGAATCTGTACAACTTTGCTACTAATGGGATAATCCAGACAAAAAGAAATCAAGAAACAAATGACCTTAAAGTTTCATTAGGCCGAAAAATGGAAGAGAGGGTTTGGCAGTAGTTAGCTTATCCCAGGTGGGCATTTGGAAAAGAGGAGATACTGTCAACTCTGGGCAAAATTAAAATGCTTCAACACTGACCTCCCTATACAGCATTTATATGCAAAAGATAAAATAAATTATAGTTTTTAAAGTCAGACAACACCACTATCCCAACAACAATTTCCTTTACTGTAACACTATGTCTAATCATCATACAAACTATTACAGATGAGTCAAGTTGTAAGTTACAATTTGCATTATACTTTTTAAAACATTATCTCCCTACCCATTTTCTGCCTTCCACCCTACATTTCTTCCCCAACCTTATTAGACCTCATAGACTTCCTAAGTTCCTAGCTTCTCTTGCTCCTTTCTTTATGCCAAAGCTCTCCAGCAAGTCTTGCCCATGTATGGTCCTGCTCTACTACTCTAGTTAACAAATTCCCAAATTAAAATTCCCTCCTCCTCTAACCTTTGCCAAACAAAATTCCCAAGTTCCTGTGGTTCTTTGGCTGGGTGCTAGGAAAGCAATTAATGGTTTCTCATATAATCTTTCTACTAGTGTTTGCTTATTAACCCAAAAGCATCTCTAGTTCCTCCAGAGAACTGGAGTAATCTCAAGAGGAGAAAATTCAAATGGTTTAGAAAATTATAATTTGTCCTAGCAGGATTTGCCCTGAATAAAGTTTACTTTTGGCGAGGCAAATTCTTCAGAATCTCTTTTCTCACACCACTCTTGGCTCACTTCTCCCCCACCTCCCACGGGGATATTACTTTCATGCTGCCCCTAGTAGCTGAGTCTCCTCACCCAGATCTAGGGATTTCACCAATTTTTCTTTTTCCCTATTAAAATTGCCTACCCTATGTCTTGCTTCCTCAAGGCTTTGTTAGCTAACATTTAGATGAATTTAAACCTCCCTGCTATTACCACCCTACTTGCCTTTGTCTGTATAGCTTCTGAGACAAAATGAGCTCTTTGTTACATTCCTATTGGTTATTTATGAGAATTTCCAATTTCCTCTTGTACACTCACTCCAGGCAGGTTTTCATCCCATGCACTTTTTGAGGTTACCAATCAATGGACACGTGACGACTCAATCAATAGTCAATTTTTAAGTCTTCTTCCTGTTTAACTATTGCAGCATTTGATTCAGCTAACACCTCACTCTTCGTTGAAACCCTTCTTTATTTGGATTTTAGGAAATCAGTCTCCTGTTTTTCTTCTACCTGGCTAAGCATGCCTGGTCTTCCTTCTTCCCCAACTTCTAATCACTGGCATATCCAGAATCAGTCCATTGATCTCTTCCCATCTCTATCTACATGAATCCTCTTCATGATCTTAATCTAACTGAACTTTATATGGTTTCTGCTTCTTAATGTATATTTATAAGCCAGAGCTGTACTAATACATTAGCCAGTATCAACATATGGCAATATCAATGTAAATTAATTAAAATTAAATTTAATATTTAGTAACTCAGTCACAGTGACATTTTAAAATCTCAAAAGCCACATGTGGCTAGTTGCCATCAAACTGGGGAGCACAGATATAGACCACTTCTATCACCACAGAAAGTTCCATTGCATGCGCTGATCTAGATCTTTCCTCTTAACTCTATATTTTTATATCCAACTATTTTCCTGATATCTCCCCATTTACATATCAATAAATTTCTCAAAAGCAAAATCCTAATACTTCTCCCTAAACATTTTCTTCCATTTTCTCCTGTTTCAGTTGATGTGAACTCCGTCCTTCTAGTTGTTCAAGCCAAAAACAGTGAAGTGACCCTTGACTCCACACCCAATCTCACTCCATGTTCCACTGATCGGCACTTTTTGTTGGCTCTACATTCAGTGTCTGACCACAGTGCACAGTCCCCACTTCTACTGCCCTCTTTGAGGCCACCACCAAATCTCTCTGCTTCTGTCCTTAACCCCCTAAGTTCTACTTTCAACATCACAGCCAGAGAATTCTTGTTAAACTAAAAGTCAGATCACATCAGTCCTCTATTCAAAATTCTCCAATGGCTTCCCAGCTCATTCCCAGCACAAGTCAAAGCTGCTATAAATAGCCTACAGCACCCTGTATGATCCGACCTCATTACTTCTGCAATATCACCTCCTACTGCCTCCCCTACACACACTCCTTGGCAGGCATACTGGCTGTTCCTCAAAAGCACCAAACATATTATATTTATTTATTTATATTTTTTATCCTCACCCAAGGACATTTTTTCATTGTTTTTAGAGAGAGGGGTGGGAGGGAAGTAATGAGGGAGGAATGGGGAGGTGGGGAGAAAGAGAGAGAACTATTGATGTGAGAGAGAAATATCAATTGGTTTTCTTCTCACACACACCTCTTCTGGGGATCAAACATGCAACCTGGGTATGTGCCCTGACCAAGAATTGAACCCATGTCCTTTGAGTCCACAGGACAACACTCCAACCAAGCCACACTGACCAGGGCCAAATATATTTTAGTCTTCTCATAAAATACAATTTAGAAATCACAAAGCCTAAGAATTACTAAGGTAGACTAAAAGAGGTTTAAGAAATTCTATTTCTACATATCTAGGTATTCAAAGGAATCTACCCATATCTATGAGGTTCCCTGACCAGTAAATGGAATTAAATAATATTAATTACATAAAGAAAAGGGTCTTCCAAATGCTGCATTCTCAATTATTTCACTAAGCCTACATCTCGCAAAAAAATCACTTAGCTAGTTGTCTGGAATGGCACAAAATAATCAACTGACAATTTAAAAATAAAAATAAAAATTTAACAACTAAAAAATTTAAGAATATGGATTAAGATTTCCTATTTGGTAATAGTATAATATAAAAACTTTTATTTACTAAATTGTGAAATATCCCAGTATGATGTGTAACTATCTGCTCTGTAATCAAGTTCTATTCAATGCAGCTGGACTGAAAACTGTGTATTGATGATTTGTTTTGAAATAAGAAGCTTGCATAAGAATGCAATTAAATACACTACTTCCTTCATCAAGAAAATTTAGCTATGAAAACGTTTTGGGGAGGTGGGTACTGGATGAGATAAAGTGAAGGGATTAGCCAAAAAACATATATGTATAACCCATGGGTAACAGTGTGGTGATGGCCAGAGGGAAGGGAGATGGAGGCAAAAGGGGAGAAAATGAGGACATCTACAATAGTGTTAACAATAAAAATAAAAAATAAAATAAAGCCTGCTTACATAAATAAAACAAAAACAAACAAAAAGTTTCAGATGAACTAAACAGTGTGCTTACTAATGTAAATGTTTTACATTCTAGTACAAGCCCCTATCTCACTACATCCTGGTAGCTGACATTTCATAAACTGACGTAAGTCCATGAATCATATTTTGGGTAGCACTGCTCTAAATCACCTCCTGGGTCTTCAATTCAAGTCTAATCAGCATTTTTAAAAGACTTTCTACATACAATGTTAGAGCTTCTGTGATACTTCTCATTCTGTAATTTTTTGGAATTAATATACATCTTGTTGTTTCTAGATGTCCTCAGTTTTCTTATTTATATTACAGAATTTTAATCCTGGTCAAAAAGGCAGCTTTATCATCCTAAAACAGTAACATACTGATGAAAATTTTAATTAAGAGATTAAAAAATTATAATTTTAAAGTAGATTATATAATAGTACTTCAGGAAGGTGAGATTTGATAACATACTAGCTTTGAAAGCTTTATTTTATTATTATTATTTTTTAAGATTTTATTTATTTACTATTAGAGAGAGGGGAAGGGAGGGAGGAAGAGAAACATCAATGTATGGCTGCCTCTTATATGCCCCCTACTGGGGAACTGGCCTGCAACCCAGGCCCTGCCTGGGAATCGAACCAGTGACCCTTTGGTTTGCAGTCTGGTGCTCAATCCACTAAGCCACGCCAGTCAGGGCATTTGTTTTATTTTAAAAGAGGTAAAAAATCATCCACTTTTCAACACTAACCTAAATATTCCATCAGCTGTTCAGCAGTTATGATTTCCATCATCGGTGGAAGTTTCACCTGAAAAACAAAGTATTTTTTCTATAAAATCAAATGTTTAAGGTGATTAAAGTGTTTCTTCTGTCACAAATACAAGTATGTATTTGTATATATGTATCTACTATTTGTACACATTAACATTCCCATTACTACAATCTTTAAAATGAATATTTATAAAATATAACAGTCAATCCCGTCATAATAAAATTTACAGAATGATATAAGGTCTCACAGAGACCACTGAGAAGCCTGTTTCCAAAGTCTAGTGCTCTGCCCTTCAAGACCCACCATGACTGCTTTAGGCACCTGCAATAGTGTCCTGCATAATAGAAAATTCAGGTAAAGGGCAGGAAGAGACCCCAAACATGTTGTGACAGGTGACTCACCAAGCAGTTTTACTAAAGACAGGCTCAAACACAGCTCAGTGACCCCTTACTTCAATCTACCTTATCCATTTTTGCTGCTGTTGGTGAATGGCTAACATGAGTACAGTATTAAAGTATTAGTCACACACTGAAGAAATTAGACCTTATGATTCCACTTGTGAAGTTTAAAAATGGGCAAATTAAGTCATATTGTTTAGAACTGCATACTTGGAGATAAAACTACAAAGAAAAGAAAGAAAATAGATACTATAAAATCAGGATTATGGTTAGCTCTACAAAAGAAGTGATAGTTGGAAAGCATGTAAGACATTTCTGAGGCACTAGTGATGCTCTATTTCTTGATTTACATGGTAGTTCTATTGTTTGCTTTATAGTAACTTGTTAAACTGAACATCTCTGCTTTATGTGCTTATTATATTTCACAATAAAATTAAAACTAGATGTATATTTAAGTTTCTAAAGCTAATTTAGCTGAAATACATCAGACTAAATTAATTTTTCAAATGAACTGTCATGAGTTACACAGATATTATAGCTAATGATTATATTTTAAGTGATTTATTCAAAAGCATACTCTGTGGTAGAGTCATAGAAGAAAAATAAATACTGTGGGATGGAATCTCAAACAAAGTAATTGATATATCAATGACAGAATAATAACAGCATAATTTAAAATTGTTCAGGTATTATTTTCTGTTCAAGCAAGGAAATCATTTAAGTCAGTAATTTCTTCAACAATTCCCCCCAAGTGTTAGAAAAAGCCCTCTGGCTGTTTATGTTACCAAATATAGTAATAGCATGCCATAGTTTCTTGCTTTTTTGTTTTTATGAATGAATAAAATAGGTCCTAAAAAGATCCCTGTAAGACAGAACAGTGTGAGACCTTCTGAGAGCATATGTGATAATTAATGCTTATGATTCAGTCATCTAGTAGATTTATTACTCAGTGAAAACCAAGACATTCCATGGAGGTTTTGATCAAATTATTTTCATTTTCTGTTTTTTTAAATTATAATAAATTTTAGCAGTTTTAAGTTTACAGGAAAATTAAGAATTAGAGAGTTCTCATATATGGTGTGTGTATATATATATATATATATATATATATATATATATATAATAGATTTTATTTATTTCTTAGAGAGAGGAAAAGTAGGGCAGAGAGAGAGGGAGAGAAATATCGATATGCAGGAGAAACATCGATCAGTTGCCTCTCATACACCCCCAACTGGAGACCTGGCATGTGCCCTGACCAGGAATCAAACTGGCAACTTTTGGGTTCACCAGCTGGCATTCACCATACTGAGCCACACAAGCTAGGGCTACATTTTTAAATTGAAACTAACTGACAATTACAGTTCCTACCTGTTTTTCTAAATAAATTTTTATTGAAACATGATTTATGCATTGTCTGTTTGCTTTTGGACTATAGTAGCAGAGTTGAATTTTTGCAAGAGGGACCACATTAGCCCACAAAGACTTAAATATTTACTTTCCGGTCCTTTACAAGAAAAAGTTACTGATCCCTGCTTTAGATGATTTTAACTATTATTATATAATATTTTATCAAAATGCTTCAGTATTGCTTCTGAAAGTCTGATATTTAAACCAGTAGTATATTTTCACTGTGAATGTTTATATTCTGAAAACTATCAGACCACACTGAAAGACCATTACACCTAGCAATATTTCTTAAATAAAATAAGACCTATACATTCATTTATTCCAGACATATTTACTACTGAAATATATTCACCAGAAAATTGCACAAACAAAGCTTACCCTCTGTGTTTGGTTAATGTAATCCTGCTATAAAATTATCAAGTTAAGAAAAAAAGGCACTAACAATATACATATTTGAGAAATACATTCTACAAACAAATTTCTGCAAACAGATCATTTTAGGGTTTAGCCTTGGAATTTCCAAATAATAACTGCCTACCATATATTGCTTCAAATATCTGAAATCCGAAATGACAATTTCTATATTAATTTTAGAAGTGGGACAACAAATATACAAATATTTAACTGCCTTATTCACAAGCATACTCAGTGGTACATTTCCTTCCTAAATCACAGCCACTAAAAATTCTGATATCCATCAACACTAGAAACAAAAGAGTGAAATAGTAAAGAAAAATGCCTGCCTCTCACTAATACTTAGAAGCCATCAACAGAGCTTAACTTTTTTAACCACAAACCGATATTCCCGAAAACTTGCTTCTTTTTTTGCTTTCCTCTATCACCATCACCTTAAAAGCCAGTGCAAAGGTTTTATTAATGATCCTAAGACTTTTACTCCTTTGTCTCTTTACATTTTATTAAAAGAAAAACAGGTTATGGAATAGCTAGCTAAGAGTAGACAATTGTGGCATTCTATCTGAAACACTAAATTTTAAATTTTACTATTAAAAATGAATAAATTATAACCTAGGTTCTCAGGTGGTCCTCTTTTAGTAATAATCTATAATGTTTATGAGTAAATGAGAATACTTTATACTTTAATGTATACATGGGTACTTGGAAGGTATTATTCTCTTAAGTAGTTTAAACAGTCTTCCTAAAACTTGAGCAAAGCATCTCATATAGTTCCAAATTAGTAACAGTCCAAATAAATGAAGCTTTTTTTCTCTAGAAAAATAATGTCCTATTGTATTTTAAATAATGTTTTATTGTATTGACCAGATTTCCTGAGCAAATTAATAAGCACAGTAAATAAATTTAAATTAACAAAAGGAAATAGCTAATCCAACTCCAATTATTCAACCACAAGAAAACCTCATTAATTTAGCCCAATTATTTTGTACTCCTTAGTCATTTGGAGAGTGGTATGTTTTAGAAGAGATCCAAATAAAACCAAAAATAAAAGCAACAAAACCTGTTTAACATGTTAACTGGCTTTGGCTGGCTAGCTCAGTTGGTTAGAGGGTTGACCCTCTACCTGAAGGCTGCAGGTCCAATCTTCAGTCAGGGCACATGCAAGAGACTACCAACAAATGCATCAATAGGTGGAACAGTGAAGTGATGTTTTCTCTCTCTCTCTCTCTCAAATCAATCAAAAAATTATTAAAGTGTTAATAAACTTAAAACAGAAATGTAAAACATCCCAAAAGCAACCATGTCAAGATTTTGATACATATGATTTTGATATTCTGAAGAGGGAATAAAATGCAGGGGACCCAAAAATAACTAAGAGATAAAAAAGCAATTTATACAGGTGATTGTAAGTCATGGAAATTAACAGGCAAAAACCATTATTAAATGTTTCATTAGACTATAAATTAATAAGTACTCAAGAGACACATAGTTTGAGCCCTGACGGGCGGCTCAGAGTTGGTTGGGCATTATCCCACAAAACGAAGGGTTGCCAGTTAGATTACCAGTTGTGACACAGGCCTGGGTTGCAGTTCAGTCCCAGTCCTGGTCCAGGTGCATGAGAGAGACAATCGATGTTTCTCACATTGATGCTTCTTTCCCTTTCTTTCTCTCTCCCTTCCTCTCTCTCTCTTTAAAAGTAAATAAAATTAAAAAAAATACATAGCTTGAATTCTAACACCTCTTCAAAGTTGCAGAGATACTTGAGGAGATGAAAAATTAACAAAAGTTAGGGAAAAAAACCTAAATGTATTAAACCTATGATTAATTGCCATTCAATTCACATGTTATCCTTAATCCACAACAATCCCATAAACCAGACATTATTACCTTCAGTCAAAGAATAAAATGAAGGCATTAAAGAGTTAATTTGTTCAAGGTGGCAGTGCTGTGAACTGAGATCTGACTTCCAAGCCAAATACCCTTTCCATTATACCAGCATTTACAGACTTTTGAAAACAGCAAAACACTTTCTTTCAACAAAATTGTATGTAAAACACCATCTGAAATATATTCTTAAATGAAGAATTGACAGAACTTTGTGACCAATGAAAAGTGAAAGATAATGCAGAAAGAATAAATGAGGTTGACTCTAAGGCTCAGGAAACTTTAAAAATCAAGATCCATACAAGCAATAAAAATAAGAAATGTGATGGATTTCAGAGTTCTGCCCAAGATGGAGGTGTAGGCAGAAATGCTTCTTTTCCTTGCACAACCAAAAAAAGGATAACCACCAATTTAAAAACAAAGATCAACCAAAACTGCCAGAAAAACATTTGCATGGAAGTCAAACAACCAAGGAGTTAAAAAAACATTCGCCGAGACAGTGTGCTGAGACAAAGAAATATGGCCCAAATGAAAGAACAGATCAAAACTGCAGAAAAAGAACTAATCAATGAGGAGACAGACAACCTGTAGAGATTAAAACACTGGTAATCAGGATGCTCACAGAGCTGATTGAGCTCGGTCACAAAATGAAGGAAGAAATGAAGGCTACACAAAGTGAAATAAAGGAAAATGTCCAGGGAACCAACAGTGAAGGGAAGGAAACCAGAACTCAAATCAATGACTTGAAACAAAAGGAAGTAAGCATCAAACCAGAACAGAATGAAGAAACAAGAACTCAAAAAATGAGGAGAGGCTTAGGAACCTCTGAGACAAGTTTAAGTGTTCCAACATCCAAATCATGGGAGTACCAGGAGAAAAGGAAGAGTAAGATATTGAAAACTTATTTGAATAAATAATGAAGGAAAACTTCCCCAACCTGGCAAAGGAAATAGACTTTCAGGAAGTCTAGAAAGCCCCGAGAGTCCCAAAAAGATTGGACCCAAGGAAGCACACACCAAGACACATCATAATTAAGTTACCCAAGATTAAAGATAAGGAGAGGATCTTAAAAGCAGCAAGAGAAAAGGAGACAGTTATCTACAAAGGAGTTCCCATAAGACTATCAGCTGATTTCTAAAAAAAAACCCTATAGACAAGAAGGGGTTGGAAAGAAGTATTCAAAGTCATGAAAGGCAAGGAATGACATGCAAGATCACTCTATCCAGCAAAGCTATCATTTAGAATGAAAGGGCACATAAAGTACTTCCCAGAGAAGGTCGAGTTAAAGGAGTTCACCATCACCAAGCCCATATTATATGAAATGTTAAAAGGACTTATCTAAGAAATAGAAGATCAAAAACTATGAAAAGTAAAATGACAACAAACTCACATCTATCAACAATTGAACCTAAAAAGCAAAAACAAAAACTAAGTAAACAACTAGAACAGGAACAGAATCACAGAAATGGAGATCACATGGAGGGTTATCAGTAAGGGTAATCACAGGGAGGGGGAGGGGAAGAATGGGGGAAATAGGTATAGGGAATAAGAAGCAGAATACATAGGCAGAAAATAGACAGGGGGAGATTAAGAGTAGCATAGGAAATGATAAAGCCAAAGAACTTCTATGTACAACATGAACGGGGGCGGGGGGGATGCTGGAGGGTGAGTGGGGTGGTGCAGGGAGGAGGAAGATGAAAGGGAGAAAAAAATTGGGACAACTGTAATAGCATGATCAATAAAATATACTTAAAAAGACATTTGGGAAGGGAAGATAAGTTTATAGAAGAAAATGATGTCCCTTCAGAACTATGAAGTTACGCTTGGCATTCAAACAGAAAGTTGAGTCGGAGCTCGAGAGACAACCACTTTTAATTTGTACAGGAAATATTTGGCTCCTGCGCTGCAGTCTACTTTCGCATTACTTATGCTAAAATGGACCAATTAAATAATGATCCTCTTCTTAGTTCAAAGTTTATTAATTTTGATTGTTTAAAGAATTATATAGCATTTATAATATTTTCAGTTGAAATTATATAGAAATTAATTTTTGAAAAAATTAGAAATGTTATTAATGGGAATTAAAGGGAAGAAATGTAGCTTTTTTCAAAATAAGGACTGAAAAACTGAAGGATCCTTTCAACATGCCTTTAGTTTTGGCTATAACAAATAAACTATGTAATACAAGCTATTATACATCATGCTTTATATTTTAATTTCTTATATGTATTATCATTTATTATTAAAATAATTACTGTCCTTAAAACACTAAAATTCAGACTTTTTAGTAAATCTAACTAACTTTCTACTTGTCCATATTTCAAACCAGGAAAATTTTATAAAAGACCACCTCAACTTAGGCCAATTTGAAACATTTTCACCATTAATTTTATCATAATTTAGACCATATCCTCCACCTGTTTAAAACCATCAGGAACTGCAGATATATTCACACGTTAGAATGTCCTATTTTATATGCAATTCAAAGGGTTTTAGAGTAATGAAGAGTAATTTAGAGTAATGTTGTTACAGTGAAATTTACCAGTAAAAGATTACTAATAAAAGAAGACCTCTTTAGTTCAAAATTCACTGGGCTTATATTTAAGAAGCTTGGCAAGGTTACAATGTTGAAATCTACCTCCCACCACCTCCCTTCCCTGCAAAAAAAAAAATCAAAGCTGACAGTGAAACTTTTACATTAATTGTTTGAAAGATAGATGGGAATAGGGTAAAACAAGAGACCACTTAGAAGGCTACTGAAGTAGTCCAGGTGAGAGATGAAGTTTGCCTGAACTATGGTGATAGTAGTAGAGCTAGTTACTGATTATTGAAAATGTCAAAAATGTACTTTAATTGATTATTTATTTTTAGAGAGGCAGGAAGAGAGAGAGAGAAACACTGATTTATTGTCCCACTTACTTACGCAGTCATTGGTTGATCCTTGTATGTGCCCTAACTGGAGACTGAACCCACAACCTTGGTGTATCAGGAGGATGCTCCAATCAGCGGAGCTACCTGAGCCATTGCGAAGACTGTATTTAATAAACTACGATGAGAAAGGCGAGCTCATTCACCACAGAACCCAAGAAAGGCTGTGAAATTGGAAGTGTCAGATAATTCAGAAGATGTGGGATAAAGCAAAGAGGACTAAAAATGGAAGGAGTCTGTATAAAGAACAGCTGTACTAGATTCTCCAGGATTTGTTGGGGTGTCCAACCCACGGCCTGCAGGCTGCATGTGGCCCAGAATGGCTATGAATGCTACTCAAAACAAAATTGTAAATTTACTTAAAACCTTTTTTTTTTCTTGCTCATCAGTTTTTGTTAGTGTTTGTATATTTAAGGTGTGGCCCAAGACAACTCCTCTTCTTCCAGTGGCTGAAGAAGAAGAGCTGTCTTGGACCACACACAACCTTCCAAAAGGTTGGACAGACCTGAAGGAATGATGAAGTCTATTTCTGCTTCTCTGACCTTATCACTGGCCCTTTCACCATGCCTTGTCTTAGACGTACTGCCCACATATATGTCTAAGTCCACATGTTTTCTTTAATTTGAACTTTCCAACCAACTATCCCAAGTAAGAGCTCAAGTTCTGGAGTGGGTAATAATCTTCCCTTGGCAAGTTATTTAAACTGTATATACCTCAATTTTCTGTATAACTAAAATAGGGACAATATCTATGAAGGATTTCATGATGTGGTTTTTTAGAAAAAGGGAAAATACATAGAATGTATGTAAAATATTTAGCATAGTACCTAAACATAAAAATAATTGAATACTTACCATTATTATTCAAAGCGTATGATTTCTGGTACCACCTGTGCTCAAATTTCCTTCACCTGGGACTCAACATAGTCAAGGTTGGATGGGAAATGGGAAGGTTTTCCACTGAAGGATGACACCATAGCAAGGGAGAGGAGAGAGTAAACACACTGCTAATAGGACAATCACCCACTGGCAGTTTTCATACTGTCATCAGCCCTTATCTACTTTATCTTGGAAATCCAAAGATACTACACCAATCCTAATTCTTAGAAGAGAATGGAAATGAAAGCCACTGAAGTGTTACTTGCATCTGTTGTGTAAACAAAACTCCACCACTGTGTGAGGTTTTTAATCTCTTCTTACAAAAAACAGGGTGGGCAGAGGCTAAAATGGAATCTTTGGCTTACCTTGTGTTTTTCCGTTTTCAAAACTAATAATCACACTTGGAAATCCTCAAAAGAGCTTTCTGCCCACTCCAGGAAAATGGGAATATGAGAAAATTTGTGTGAATGCAATGTTCCTACAAGTAAGGGAGTGAGAGAAGCAAGAGGAGGTGTGTGGAATGTGTGAGAAAATAAATCTCATCAAGGAAGAACTAGAGCAAAAACTCACTGCTGGCAAGAGGCTCACTTTCACGGTGCCCCACTCTGTAGGTGATAATGACACATAGAATACAAACATTTGAACTTTGAATTTTCTGTTAATGGCCTTTTTCTCGGTATGCTATTGTGTTGCTCATCTTTTTCTTTCTAATTTATAAGGGCTCTTTGTAAATTAAGAAATTAGCTCTTACACCCTGGCTGGTGTGGCTCAGTGGATTAAGTGCCTGCCTACAAACCAAGGGGTCGCCAGTTCCATTCCCCATCAGGGCACATGCCTGTGTTGCAGGCCGGGTTGGGGGTGTGTGAGAGACAACCACACCTTCATGTTTCTCTCCCTTTCTTTCTCCCTCCCTTCCCCTTTCTCTAAAAATAAATAAAATCTTTGAAAAAAAAAAGAAATTAGCTCTTAGACACAGAATCTGGCAAACAGTTCAATTTTAAGTATGTGTTTTGATTTAGTTCCTGGTGGATTTGGCAGGTGCAAAGGGGGACTCTTTTAATCCTTTTTTTCTTTAACCTTAAGCTTTTTGTTTTTTATAGAATCAAATGTATTAATTCTTATTTTACAGTTTCTAGGTTTAATGTCTGGAGAAACCAGTTTAATGTAAAAAAGTAAGTCTTGTTTCAGAATCCTGGTTTTCCTCCCTTGACTTAGGGTAGGAGATGGTCTCAGCTCCTACTAAGCAAAGAAAAAGAGGGAGAAAACAATTGCTTACCCAAAAGATCTAGGGAAGAAAGGAGATGTGATTCCAGCATCTTAAATCAGAACAGCCTATTCATTTGTCTACTAAAATGCTACAAAATAATTAGATATTACAATAGCATATGTCCTCTATGGTAATGTACAGTATTAATTATATGTAAGTTTCCTTGAGTGTGTGGCCCTCAGTACCTATAACATTTTTTTTATAAGACAACACAAGTATGACAAAGCAGGGACTACCTTTATTATTAAATTAATACCTTGATAAACATAAAAACATTAAAGCAGAAACTTAAAAATGTCTCAATATAAAATTTAAATCATATGCAGAAGTAGAAAAATAAAAGCATAATGAACTTTAAAATCACTCATATTCAACATTTATAACATAAGGCCAGTATCATCAGAAACTAAATTTTATATTTTATATATCTTCT
Source organism: Tonatia bakeri (assembly GCA_004024845.1). Taxonomy (NCBI): domain Eukaryota; kingdom Metazoa; phylum Chordata; class Mammalia; order Chiroptera; family Phyllostomidae; genus Tonatia; species Tonatia bakeri. The sequence continues at coordinate 133,841 of PVIA01003975.1, forward strand.
GACTTGTTGATTTTTATAATTAATCTAATTACAGAAAATGGGTCACAGCCCTCCAAATACCTATAAATGACATTATTATTGATTGATAAAATGAAAAATTAAAGAAAACTATAAAAGTACCAAGTATAGTCTAACATAAAGAAGCAAATTGAAAATGCATTCCAAGACATGAATTTAAATAAACAACCTGATGTCAGTTAAAAACTTAGAAATTTGAGCTTGAATTAATTTAATAAATCAATTAAAATCAAATAAATAAACTGATTGGTTTATTGGATTATCACAGCTCAACTATTTTATAGATTGTGAATGATTACCTACCTCTCCATCAGTCCAAAGCCAACACTTTTAATTAAAACTCCAACATTTGCAGTTCAGTATTTAACCTGTTTGATAATTTTAACTGTTATCTCTCATTCAGAACCACGGCATTTACTTCCTTTGAATCACTTATTTTCTCCCAATATGTTCAGTTCATTGGTTTTTCTCATTACGTCATCCTCCCAAAAGAAATGATCAAATGTTTTATTTTTTATTCTGATTCCACTGAGTTTCCATGAATCAAACCTTGAAAAACCCAATCCCTGACAACCCTAACTAGCCATTTTTCCTGCTCCTATTTCCAGGTGTAAGAGAACTACTAGGAAAAAAAACAATGACAACAATAAAGCAAAATTGATATACTAAAAGTTTTTTTTTAACATCCTAAGTTATTCATTGCTACTCACTACTTCCTATTTATGCCTCAAATTTCTAGACATAATCTCCAATGAGATTAAAATTTATTTAAAATACAATGTACTTTTCTCACAAAACCAACCCCTCATAATTTATAACCTCTTTCCTTCTTAATTACTGGCAAGTTTGATAGCTATTACTGATGAGGTCAACTGTTATTCTGCCAAAATGGAAAATGAGGCAATTTCCATCTGCCTCTCGATCTTAACGTAACCTTGTCTCTGTATGTATCTGCCTTGTCCAATTCCTTCCTTGCTTCAGAAAATGAGATTGTTTTTCCTTTCCTCTGAAAAGAACTTTACCACCTATTCTGAGGAGTCTGTATTATCCTGACATTTCAGGGACCTTGTCCTCATGCCTGTTTTTTTCAGCAAAATCTTTCCCATTCCACCAGCTCCTTGATGCTGTTGCATTTGACAATGATAACTAACCAGTTTTTTTATTATAGTTTCTCTCCCAGACTACTGTCATGACATTTTCCTATTTCTAGTTCTTATTCACATCTCAAATTGTGCCTACACTGGTTTCTTTTATACACTCTCTCCTTTAATGCTTAGCATTCCCTTCTCCCCACAAAGTTTAATCTTTATTCTTGTTTTCTCTATATCTACTAAAGAATGGGGTAGAAGAGGAAGTGAGGAAATAGAGGATAGGGAAGACTGTCATGCTGGCAGTTTGTAGTTCCTCACATATATTGGGGTGGAAAAAGTTGACAAGTATTACTCACCACTCTCATTTATTCTCACAGCTACCATCCTTACATCTATGTAATATTTCCTCAATTCAATTTTTCTCAATAATTTTGACCTCTTTCCTGAGACCCCGTCCATGTTTCTAGAGGCATAATGAACATTTACATTTTTATGTCCTATGAGACATTTCCAATCTGACACAATCAAACTTTGACAGCAACTTTCCCGTCTAAAACACCTTCTCTAGCTCTGGCCAGTGTGACTCGGTTGGGTGTTGTCCTGAAAACTGAAAGATTGCCAGTTTGATTCCCAGTCAGGGCACGTGTCTAGGTTGTGGGTTTGATCCTGCTGGGGCACGTGCTAGAGGCAACCAATTGATGTTTCTCTCTCACACTGATGTTTCCTTCCCTTTCTCCTTCCTTCCCCCTCTCTGTAAAATCAATAAGCATGTTGTTGGGTAAGAATAAAAAAATAAATAAAATTAAATTTTAAAAAAGCTAAAATATAAAGCACCTCCTGTATCTTTTGAATGACATCAAAACCCTCCATTGCCCAGATCAGAAAAAGTGGTGTCACCTACTTCATTTCCTATATCCAGGTAGCGATCAATTCATCATTTAGGCTGTGACATCAAAGAAAAGGGGCAAACAATTCCTTATCCAAAAGAGCTATCCTCATCAATTCTTCCTGCAACACTCACTGTAGTTTTACTTCTAGTCTAATCTCAAAAAAAGATCACTTTCACCATGTCATTCCTCTGTCCAGTAATTTATAATGGCTCCCTATTACTAGCTACATATTAAGTTTAAATACCCCCAGTGACGGGTCCTTTGAAATCTGACAACTACCTTTATATACTATTTACTATTTTTCTGTACTATAGTATTTCTCCCACTTTTTGGTCTCAGTACCCTCTATGGTCCTAAAATTATTGAGGATCCTCAAGAGCTTTTGTCTATGTGGGTTATATCTATCAATACTTACTGTACTGAAAATGAAAATTAAAGACAATTTTAAACACAAAAATACACAAGTACATGTTCCATTAACTGCCAGAGCAATAATGCCATCTCACATCATACAGCCTGGAAAGCTCCACTGACACTTGTAAGAGAATGAGAGTGACAAGGCAAATAACATTTTAGTATTATTATGAAAATAGTTTTGACCTCTAACACCTGTAGCTCACTTTAAGTACATTCCTCTACCCAAGACCAGAGTGGCTCAGTCCATTGGGTATGAAAGGTCACTGGTTTGATTCCTGGTTAGGGCACATGCCTGCGTTGCAGTTCTGTCCCTGGTTGGGGTTCATATGGGAGACAACTGACTGATATTTCTCTCCCTTTCTTCCTCCCTTCCCCACTCACTAAAAATAAATAAATCTTAAAAAAATTCCTCTATCTGACCTTGCTTCTTTTAATACTTGTCCCAATCACTGATGATTACTGATCATTAACTGTCATGTGCAGCAATAGCCTGGAGACAGACAGAAAGCTAAGAACCACAGATTTATAAAATAATCTCTAAATTAATTAGCATGACTACTTAACAGTCTAACCTCATCTATTAATTTTATTTTCTGCTGTTGCATCATCTTTCCCTCCTCAACTGTACTCCCCAGGTAGAACAAACCTTTTTCTGCTTCAGCATCTTTGAATACACTACTCCCTCTGCCTGGAAGGCCTTCTCTCACTCATTTTTCAGACCCACTTCACAGGTTACCAATTTTTTGAAGCTTTCTCTTGACACATCACATCCCCAGTCACCCTTTTCTCTGTAATTCCATAGCACATTTAGAACTTCTCACTTTGCACCATAATTATTACTCATGTGTCTCTCTCCCCACTCATAGTGAACTATATGAGGGCAGACTTGCACCTTACTGGACTTTGTATTTCGAGGCCCTCACACATTTGATCATTCACTTGAAGTCATGTCTCTCAGAGTCAGTTTAATGCTCATCTATCTGCAAATATTCCATAGTACTTGTTCCTTCCCCTGAACTTCTATAGTACTATATAGAATTTAAGAAGAATGACAAGCCTACAGGAAACTGTTAACAAACTTCCTACAAAAAGATGAGGAACTTTGGACCATAGGATCAAGTCTAATTCCCTAGTCTAACATTCAAGGGCCTGCATCAGGTGGCTCTACTTTACCTTCTAAATTTTATTTTCTATTATTCTCTAATACGAACTGACCACTTCTGTCATCCAACACATATGCACACACACTCCATTCTATTTTCCCTTTTGTTTAGATTCTTCTATCTCCCAGGAATTCCATTTCCTTGCTATTTTAAATTCTACTTTTCTTTAAAAGCTTGGTTCAAGACCCAAAAATTCCATGAAGCTCTCTGGAACTAGGCCAGACTAAAGGAAAATTTCTCCTTTTGGGATACCTAGTGCATTTCAATCTGTTTCCTATAACCTAGTATTTATAGTGTATTGTTTTGCATTGTTCTTCAATAATTTCAAGTAAGTACATGCTGCACCCCCAAATAGCTTGACAGCCCTTTAAGAGTAGGCAATAGTTTTAATTCAAAATGTGTGAGTACCAGTATGTACCAGATACTGGTAAGGTTTCTAATCTGACATCTTTTTTTTTTTTTAAAGATTTATTTATTTATTTTTAGAGAGGGAAGGGAGGGAGGGGGAGAGAGGGAGAGAGAGAGAGAGAGAGAGAGAGAGAGAGAGAGAGAAACATCAGTGTACGGTTGCTGGGGGACATGGCCTGCAACCCAGGCATGTGCCCTGACTGGGAATCGAACCTGTGATGCCTGGTTCGCAGGCCACACTCAATCCACTGAGCTACACCAGCCAGGGCTAATCTGACATCTTTTGCATCGACCCTTTGCAGTAACAGGAAGACAAAGATGTGTAATAAATGCTATTTCCTTAACTTGATTTCCTCCCTAACTGGTAAGAATACTCCAGGTTATTTTTTCTAGGTAACATTTTATCTATAGAAATAATGATCAATTTGAAAATAAATTATGCTGTCAGATTTATCTTCACAGCACCTTAAAACTGCCAGCTCGAATAAGACTCCATTTATAGGTAACTCACTTTGAGTCCTCAACATACTTTTGAAGACCCTTCTCTTTTATGCTCCTTTATCTTGAATATATCTTTTCTTATTTTAGTCGTTACAATTTTAGCTCCCTTAATACATTCTGATGCACAATTACCAGTGATAATGTGGAAATATTTAAGAAGAGCCAAAGAAATGAGGCAAATAAAAATCATGCATAAATAGAAAACATAATCTTTGAAAACCAAGAAATTATGGTAATTGGGCTTCAGACCAATGCTTTTCCTTAGATGGAATTTGTCTAAGGGGCCACATCTTCCCTATCACCATTTCTTTAAGTACCCACACCCAAATGGAGCAAGAATTAGTTGGGAAATAGACTAAACATAACCATTAGGACTTGGTCCCTGACATTATGGACGGTTGATAACTTCTGAAAACCATTTTCCCCTATTATTCATATTTTGCATATGTGATAAAGTCAGTAAGAAGAAATAACATAGAAAAATATAGTTTAAAAATGATCGTAGGGTTAGGATGGCTCTAAGTCCTGTTTTTTTTTTTTTTTTGGTTAAGTATATTATTAAACTCTATTTAAACACTACAAGAGAGACCTGAGGTTGCCAGCAATTCTTTAAACAAAGGAGTCCCAGAATGAATTTCATATAATAAGAAAAGGGAACTGATGAGTGAGGAAAGAAAGGAAGCCATCAGCTGATCTGCAGTAGCTCCCCTACCCCGTTTACCCTCCTCCCCCAAAGCGGTAGGAAATAGGAAGCTGCACAATGTACCTTCCAGGCCAGAAGCAAAACATTGAGGATGGCCAGCAAAGGGCAGGGTCCGTTCTCATTCTGGGTGATGATGGGTGTGTTCTCTTCCTTCCACTGGATCCACTTGATGTGATAGACAGATTGTCCGGGGAAGCGTTCCTTGGAGGCCGCGAGTACCTGAGCTGCCTCCCCTCCCTCCTCCTCCTCCCCGCGGCACAGAGGCACAGCCCCGGGCAACACCGGTGCGCCGCCCTCCTCCTCCTCCGGGACCCTGCTCTCAGCTCCTTCCTCACTATTGAACTCGGAGCTACTGGGGAAAGAATGCAGGTTAGAGAACGACTCCAGGGAATCCAGGCTCAGCGATTCCCCAGGAGGGCTCGGGTCGCTGCAACTGCTGCTGAGGCCGCCGGCGCTGCTGGGCTCTTCGGAGCCCGCGGCCGCCAACTCTGGCCCGCAGGTGCCGGCGACGTCAGGCCGGGCGCCGGAGTCTCCAGCAGGACTCAACCCCTGGCCCGCTCCGGCCTCGCGTGTCTCCGGGGAAGCGGTCACCTTGTGCTGCCCTCTCGGAGACACCTTCTGGGCAGCAGGATTCTCTAAATCGCTCTCCTGCAAGTCCAAGCCGGGTAAGGAGCTGCAGGGTCCAGGGACCTGCGGAGCGCTGGGGGGAGAGACCGTGTCCGGGAGGATCCTCCCGGCGGCCGCCGCCCCCTGTCCATTCCCGCCGCCGCTCTCCGCCGCCCATACTTCGGGACCATCCCTAGCAGCGCGCCGGGTCTCCTGTCGTCCTTCCTGCGGAGAAGCTGTCCCTGGCGCTGGCCCGGTGGCCACCCCGTGTTCTAGCGGCTGAAGGCTCTCGGGGCCGCTCTCCATACCCAGCCGCCCGGCCCTTGCTCTAAAGAGACCGCGGCGGGTTCTCCTCAGACAGCACCTCCGACGCCATAACAGCGGCACTGGCAGCTACAGCGCCCTAGTGGAGCCGCGGCCTGGCACGTCACGGGGAAGGGCACCGGGAGCGCGCGCGCGCCGCCGCCGCGCGGTCAACCAACTCTGGGCGTGTCTGCGCGCGCCTGCGCGCGGCCGGGTGACGGTGAACCCAGCAGCCCCGCGGGAGCGCGCGCTGGGAAGGCGTGGCGTAGCGGGCGTGGCCAGGAGGAAAACATCCTCTCCCTATGTGACCGGAAGTTGAACTCTGGGGCAGCTAGACCACAACCGGCTTATTTAAAGACGAGGCAGCTGGTTTACAGCTTGGCTGAGATCCTGAAGGGCTGGGTCTTGTGTGTCCTGGCCTTGGGCTCGGAAGTGAGGAGTTGGCGGTGGTTGCTGTATTTGGAAAAGAGCTCTCCTTGGGAGGGTTCAGATTTGCTTCCCTACCTTGTCATATAGAAAATTGAAGGAAATTCTTACAAATGCAGATTTCAAAGTCTGGGATCAACTTGAGGTGTCTGGATTACTACCCTGCACCAAAATCTCGTCTCCCTCCTCGTTGGCCGAGAAACAGTGTGTTCCCACCAGCTACAGGTGAAGATGTTCGCCCTGCATGGGGCATCAGTGTGGTTGTGGATATTAGCCTTCACAGGGAAAAAAAATAGTGGGCAATTTAGGCCAATGATAATAAATCAGCTTGTTCTTGAATAAGCCAAGTCTTTGCGGTTTTGTTAACTTGGCCTCATTTTGCATGAGTAGGAAGAGCTGGTTCCTGAAAAAGTGACTTTTCTAATTTGAACTCACCCCACTTAAGGCCATGCAATTTATCAGCGAGGGCAGAGTAAGCTGGAAGTTTTGTGGGTGACAAAATGGATTTGGTTCCTATTTAAACCTGTTCCAAACAAGGGCTCCCCCCTTTTTTAATCTTTCAATATTTTCTAGGATCTGGGGGAAACAGAAATTGACAACACAGTTCTTCTTTCGTGATCAGACATATAAATGCCTGATACCTAACAGAATGTAATCTTTTGTATCTCTTCTGGTTGGAAATGATAGACAAAATTGCAAAGCAGTGTTTCATTCACTCATTTAACACATTTCAGTACCAAGTATATTGCTGGATACTGTGTTTGACCCTGGGGAGGCCATGGTGATTAAGAGAAAGGGCATGGTTTTTACTGTCAAGTGTTTTTTTCTTATTGCTATATTTTAATTTTTTTTAAAGATTTTATTTATTTATTTTTAGAGAGGGAAGGGTGAGGGAGAGAGAGAGAAACATCAATGTGCGGTTGCTGGGGGCCGTGGCCTGCAATCTAGGCATGTGCCCTGACTGGGAATCCAACCTGCGATGCCTGGTTCGCAGCCCGCGCTCAATCCACTGAGCTACGCCAGCCAGGGCAATTTTAATTTTTTTAATCATCACCCAAGGATATGTTTTTATTGATTTAGAGTAAGGGAAAGACAGACAGAAATATGGATGGTAGAGAGAAACATGGATGGGCTGCCTCCCTTACATGCGCTGAGGGGAATGGAACCCACAACACAGGTATGTGCCACAACCTGATGGAATGGCAACCTTTTGGTGCCGGGAAGGATGCTCCAGCCTACTGAGCCACTCGGCCAGGGCTTATTGCTGTATTTGTAATACTTGCTTGGGAACTGTGGTTTCCTGAGAAGGCAGAAGATGGAGCTTCTTCCACCCTTTCACATTGACAACAATATTATGATGTTTATTCAAGTCTTGGAAGAGAGGAAAATTAGAAAAGGTAACAGAAAGCTTATTCAGACTGTAGAATTTAGGAGCTTTGTGTTTTGGCTTTCAGTAACATAATTCCAATCCATAAGCAACAAATTCAGTTTTTCAAATTAGAGTTTTTCAGTGAGTCATGAGCGAGCCAGCACCAGTCTGTTAGGAAGCAGGAGCGAGCAATGCCTAAGTCAAAGGAACTTGTTTCTTGAAGCTTTTGTGTCAGCAGTTCTCACAATGAAGTTGACAAAAAGTTAAAGAGGTAAAAAGCAAGTTACTTCAGAAAACCTGTAAAGAAGCAAAAGAGGTGACACTTCTAGAGCCCTTTCATTTTCTAAGCAGAGCAGCAAGCAGCAGCAGAGATGATAACATGTTTCAGCCAAGAATATGAGATGCATTGGCATTCAGAACTTGAAAAGAAAAATCCTAATTGATATTCAAGAATATTGGATGGATCCAGAAGGTGAAATAAAACCGGGAGGAACAGGTATTTCTTTAAATCTCAAGCAATGGAGCATTTGAAGGAATAGATTTCTGACATTGGTAATGCAGTGAGAAAGCTGTAAAATCAGAGCCATATAAAACACATACTGTTCTAGTTTTTTTAATGACTTTTTACATTGAATTTTGTTTTCTAAACGTTGTTTTCCAAGCTATTGTATATTTGGATTGCAGAACAATTTGTAAGAATATGTTTTTTAATTGTGCATTATTAAAAATGTTCTGAGTGAAGCTCATTGTCAACTTCATCAAGGAGGGTTGCAGTGTGCCCACCACCTAGTGTAAAATAAAATCAAGTAATGCACTCTTAACTGCTATGGCTTTCTTTGATGAGAAGAATTGGTACTATTTAAGGCTTAAAGCTTATAGACCTTTTAATTTCAACCTTTCACATTCAAAAGGATTTGTAATGTATTGAATTAAAAAACTTTTGTGAAATCCATAGTTGATCTGTTTTCTTCTAAACCAATGTCCAGTGATACTTCACTTCCCCATTTAATCTTTACTTCATTCTCCTTTAATAACTTGTTATGTTCAATTTTCATTTTCGTTTGTGCTCTTTTTCTTAAATATGTCATGCTAATCTGGAAAGACAGTGAAACTGTCAAAATGTTAGTTATCTTAATAAGGTACTTGTAATTAGAATATTATATGAGAACTACAAAAAATTAAAAATTTTCCCTGAAAAACAGTTGCGAATATAAACAGATTATTTGCTGATGGACTAAGCACTTTGTAATATTTAAGGCCATTAAGTACAAATGAGAATATTATAGATTTCAGGAAATTGAGAATTTAGCATGGTCCATTGGTTATGAAAAGGAGAGTTGTAAAGGTATGTAATACTAGTAGAGTGAATGAATGCATCATTTACAGACCAGAAACCATAGTAGAAACAAAACCCATGAAACACATGTCCTTTCATCATTTTGTGAAAACCCAACTTAGGTAAACCTATACTTGCTCTGATAGCTGTGGTAGTTTCTACTGGTATATTATTGGTATATGTTTCAAATGCTCACATGCCTCATTTAATTATTTATAACAAAAAAAGAACCAATTTTTCTTTTCATATGTCATCTGCAGTTATGTAAGCCAAGATGAAAAGCTGTGAAAAAGTACATATTTAATCCTGACCAGTGTATCTCAATTGTTTGGGCACGTTTTTGCAAAGCAAAAGGTCACCGGAAAGGTTGCTGTTTGATTCCTGGTCAGGGCACATGCCTGGGATGCAGGTTCAGTCCCTAATCTGGGTGGGTACAGAAAACAACTGGTAGGTGTTTCTCTCTTACATCGGTGTTTTTCTTCCTTCCCCATTCTCTAAAAATAAATAAAATCTTTTTAAAAAGTACATATTTATTTAAGCTTGTGAAAATGTACATAATTATATTACTAAGGAAGTTGAGAAGTGACATCTAGGGGGAAATGTCAAAAGATAATAAACTAAAAGTTTATTTTTTGCTTACATGCATATTTAATTGTGATGTGAAATATATAATTTTAAAGTAAAATGATTACTTTTCACATTTTAAAATTATTTTTCAATATGCAAATGTAATAGGCTTAAACTATTACTTAAAGTAAAATAGTTTATATAAAGCCTGGCTGGCGTAGCTCAGTGGATTGAGCGCGGGCTGTGAACCAAAGCATCGCAGGTTCAATTCTCAGTCAGGGCACATGCCTGGGTTGCAGGCCACAGCCCCCAGCAACCACACATTGATGTTTCTCTCTCTCTCTCTCTCTTTCTCCCTTCCCTCTCTAGAAATAAATAAATAAAATCTTTTTAAAAAAACCCTCTGTTTAAAAAAATAGTTTTTATAAAAACAAAGCAGCCTTGGCTGGTATGGCTGAGTATATTGAGCAGCAGCCTGCAAACCAAGGGGTCACTGGTTCAATTCCTGGTCAAGGCGCTTGCCTGAGTTGCAGGGCCAGGTTCCCGGCTGAGGGCATGTGAGAGGCAACCCATTAATGTTTCTCCTACACATCCATGTTTCTTTCCCTTTCCCCCTTCTCCTCTCTCTAAAAATAAATAAATAAAATCTATAACCAAAAACATTTTTAGAAAAACAGTTTACTGTTCTGTCCCTCCACACTTTTTTAAACCTCAATTAAAGAGGATTTTTAAAATTCAATGTATTGGGGTAACGTTAATTCATCACATCATATACTTTTCCTCCACACCTTTGAGTCATTGTTTTAGAAGCTGCCCCGTTCAACTCCTACATGCTCTTTAGCTCCTTGTCCCTGTACTCCTGAATAACGAGACTACACTGTGATTTCCTCACTTAAAAGTTGTAGATGTTATTTACTGATTTATTTCCTTGCAAGATGAGAATTTAGTTTTTTTCTCTCATACCATTCTTCCTCTTCTGGCTCCAATCTAATAATTATTTCAAAAAAATTTAATTAAAGTACTCAAAGTTTAAAGCATTAGATATATGTGAATATTATTCACTAGTAAATGAGGTATTTTACCGTGGCTGTGATTACATTTCTTGTTAAACTTTTTGTTTTTTTCTTGGAATTAACAATTTCCTTGCATTTTGTTTGTGTGCTTAACTCTTCATCTACCACTAACTCAGCCACAGACTGACAAGTATCAAAGCTATAGATGGACCCAGGTCTGTTTCTCAGACCCATTTTAATCTTGGCTATATCCCTCCTGGAACAATTACCTCTTGCTCTGATTTGGACTTGTTGTTTATAGGCCTGATGCACAGCCGTCATACAGGGGTTTCTCTCCATTATTATTTTAGAAATTCCTTCTTCCTCTCTTATATGTTGATTCCTATGTTGATTCCTTAAAGGAATCAACTTTCTTGGATTTCCTGTCTTCTTTCTTTAATATAGTTGAATGTACTCTTAACTCCCTGAGAAAAAGTGTGTAGGAAGCACAGTTTTTTAAGATTTTATGTATTTATTTTTAGAGAGAGGGGAAGAGAAGGAAAAAGAGAGAGAAAAACAGATGTGAGAGAAGAGCATCAATCAGTTCCCTTTCACACATGTCCTGCCCCGGGACCAGACCCGTAACCAAGCAGGTGCCCTGACAGAATCAAACCATGACCTTTCACTTTGTGGAAAGATGCCCAACCAACTGTGCCACACAAGTCAGGGCTAGAAGCATATTTTTGTAGTATGGAAAAATTCTTTATTCTATCTTTATGTTTTATAGTTTGGTTGGATATAAAATTCAATTTTGGAAATGCTTTTTCATCATTTTGAAGTCATTCATCAATTGTCTTCTAACTTCCAGGTGATTAGAATGAGGTTGAATATTATCACATTCCGAAACCTTTGTGTGTAACATGTTTCTTCTCTCTGAAGTTTATTTGATCTTCTCTTTATTCTTGGTATCCTGACATTTTAGTATTTGATATATCTTTGAGTGGGTCATGCTTTATTTACTAGGCTGGGTACTTGGTAGTAATCACACTCAATGTAGAAACTTAGGTCCTTCAGGTTTGGGAAATTTTCTATTTTTATTTTTTAATAATTCTTATGTTTTCTCTAATTTTATTTATCTTTTTGTTTTACTTTCTAAGAGATTTCCTCAACTTTATCCTTCTGTTCTTTTTAATGCATTGTTTATTCATGGTATCTTATATTTGATTTCCAAAAGCTCTTTTTAGTTCCTTTTTATTGTTTTATGCCATTCTGACCTTTCATGCCTTAGAATATTGATCATAATTTTAATGTATCTTTTATATTTTTCAAAGGGTATCTGAACCATATACTATAAAAAAGGATACTTAATCAGTATGGAGTTATTGATAGTGCCAGAGAGTGAGTTATGGGGTACAAGGGTAAAACATTGGTTTTACTCTTTGGGAGGGCAAAATCTGTTTTGGGAATAAGATATACTCACATGTAAAGATTATTGAGAATATAAATCAGTTAATAATACTAAATATGTGGTATAAGCAATAATTGTTATAAAAATTCAGATGAGGAAAAATCTTTTAAAGTGAGATAATTAAAGGAGAGATTAAGGTACACTCTCTTAATTAAAACCATAGGCTGATTGGGTTGGTTTGAGTTCAAGTCGTTACTTCATCATGGCAGAAACTAAAAATCACAGACTGATTATTTACCTCAGGCTTAATAAATCCAAAGTGTATATCTCTAACACTCAAAATGATTATTCTTTCAAAATTCTCTGTTTTTCTTAGTTGGGCCATAGCTTTTCTAGCTGCCATGACAGAAAAGTTGGAAGCATCTTTGACTTTTATCCTAATTTATTTACTGAATATTATCTTACCTATCAAGTCTTGCTGATATTATGTACCCCTTTCCTACTTCATTTGTCTGTAGCTGAGTGCTTATTACCTTACTATTAGACTGTAGCAACAGTCTGATTGTTCCCCAGACTATGGTTTTCTCTTTTGCAGCTTATCCTCATTAAACCTATAAGAGCTGTGATTGAAACATCTTGCTTTAATTTTGTTGATGGTTCTACTAAAAATAATTTGATGGTTCTTTATTGTTAGCTGAATTAAAAGTTGGCTGTGAGAAGATACTGAGCATATATACCTTTACATTTCATAGCTTTCTACTCAAGATACAGTGAAAAAATTCTGAGTTAAAATCAGGGGTTTCCATGTAACTCAAAGTGCTCTGGCTCTGGCCCTCAACTGCTTGTGCAGAAACTCCAGCCTCCTGCAAAGTACATACCCTATTTAATTATTTCGGAGAGCCCCATGAGGAGTGCCACACCTGTTCAGAAACAAATCCAATTCTGTGATATTCTACCAGGTGCTGTTTCTACTCCATGCTGCTTCACCAGATGCCAGTCTGTCCTGGTGGTGTTAAAAGAACATGATGGAGAATGGAAGGAAATGAACCTTTTTTTTTTTCTTTTATTATAACTCTAATATGCTATAGTACTTGTGAAACAGTTCTCTCAACTTTACTTATGTAGTCCTTTAAAAGTGGGGCCTAAGTGTAACAGGCTGCACCAGGAATGAATTCAAGGAATATATTTTATCACCTTCAACTCGGAATCCTTACTTCCCTGGTCTTACACCAAGTGGTTAAGATTTTGCTATTGGACCAAGCATATCATGTCTTAAGACTTCTTTCCTAAGGAACTCTCTCTTCACATATGCTTCTGCCCCACCAACCCACAAGTTCGCCAGATAGCCCTCAACTCTAGTGCAGTAATTCTCAAAGTGTGATTTTTGGATGAACAGTGTAAACATCATCTGGGAACTTGTGAAGAATAAAAATTCTCTAGCCCCGCCCCAGATTCTACAGGATCAGAAACTTTTGTTTAGAACCCAGCATCACGACAGTCTGTGTTTTAATAAGAACTCTAGGTGTTCTGATACATAAAACCGTTTGAGAATTACTATTCTAGCATTAGGGGAAGCCTCCCCTCCTCACCCCTATAGCAGATGAATAAACCTTAGCAAGAGTAAAAGGCTTCTAAATTTATCTCCTATAGCCAATATTCTTCTTCATTACTCTTCCAGTACTCCACAGGGCTCTAAAATTAGTATTTTGGTCATTGTTTCAATGTACTCTCTTGTGGGTGTGTGTGTGTGTGTCCCTTCAAAGTCATGTCTAAAACTATATTGTATCATCCTGCTCTAAAAATACTTTATTGTTCTTATCTTTCCCACATTTTTCATGTAAATATCTGTCACCCAGGCTTAGAACATTTGAGTAGTTTTGTCTTAGTTTCCTCACAGATGTCTTACTTTTAATTTAAAATGTTTAATGTAAATAAATAATTTGCTTTCTTAATACAAAACCAAAATATATTCACTTTAGAAAAATTAGAAAACATAAATAAGCAAAAAGAAGAAAAATTTTAAAAACACCCTTCATGCCCTGGCTGGTGTAGCTCAGTGGATTGAGCCTGGGCTTGTAAACCAAGTGGTTGCTGGTTCGATTCCTAGTCAGGGCACATACCTGGGTTGTGGGCCAGGTCCCCAGTTGGGGGAACCTGAGGGGCAACCACACATTGATGTTTCCCTCCCTGTCTTTCTCCTTCCCTTCCCCTCTCTCTAAAAATAAATAAATAAATACAATCTTTAAAAAAATAAAATAAAAATAAAAACACCCTTCATCACATATGTGGAATGAAGTATTAGAGATAATGGTGGTGATACTTTACTGTACCTATATTCTTCCTAAATTTTTGTAGGCATCTAAACACATACATTATTTTATAAACAAAAATTAGGCCATTCCGAACATATTATTTTCAGTTATCAATAGATTGTTAATATCTTTGTGCATTAATGTATATTCACCTGCAACATTTCTATTGAATTAAAAATGTTCCATTAGTGACAACCAATTCCTGCTTCTTGGACATTTAGATTATTTCCATTGTTTAACTATTATGAACTTTGTTACAGTCAATGGTCATGTAACTGAATATTTATATATGTTCTTATAATTATATTCCTCAGATACATTCTAGAAGTTCAAGTCAAATCAGGACTTGACTCTTCAATGTTTTATCCAGATCCTGCTTCCCAGACTCTCTGGCACTGTCCTAGGTCAGTGAGTGTGTTGGAGTAGAACCGCTACCTGATTTCTCACTTTCTTTCCCGTTGAGTACATTGTGTGTATTGCCAGGTCACACAGTGCTTTCATTATTTCCATTTGCTGCTGAAAAACCTTTACAGGCACTTTCTTAAGCACTAAATATCATGAATTGGTCTGACATTCGAAGCTTTTCTTAATTTCCCCTCATTCTATTTAACCAGTTCCATCCACTTCTAAAATGTAATAATAACTCTCTTTCTGTAAGATTGCTTTGTTTACTTGCTGAACTAAGTATACCCATCCAAATCATTGGCTCATTTTTTTTTCCCCTAATTTAAAATGTCCTTTCTCTCCTTTTAATCATAGATTAGCTTTCGAAGTCTATTCAGGTCACATCTAACTTCCCATCTTCAAACCCTTCTGTTTTCACACAAATTAAAATGTAATTATAGAAATTCCTCTGGACTAAAGTTTACTTTGTTGATATTTAAATTATTCTAGATTCAGAATTAAATTTTCTTAAACAGTTAAGGCTATTCAAAAGCTATTGTTAAATAAATCAATGGTATATCTCACAATTGGGGTATCCTTGAACCAAGGAATTGCATCCTGTTCTCTATTATTTTTATATGTTGACATTCCCATTCCAACAAAACCTGTTTTTTTATGTTCACTCATTATGTTTATTCAGACCATATTATTCAGTGATTGTCTCATCTCAGTGATTAACTCTCATGTGGGCAGCCTGTTAAAATGCATGTTTCTGGGCCCCATCTCCAGGAATTCTGATTCAACAGAACTGGAGAAAAGTCAAGGAATCTGCAGTTTTGACAAGTATCCTAAGCAACTCTGATGTAGGTAATTTACTGGCCACACACTGAGAAACACTCATCCAATACAATATCAGAAAATAACCACCCGCATTGTGGAGAATTAAAGTATAAGTAATTGTTAATATGCACATAGTAAGAGTTATGACTCTTTGGCTTATATTTGCAATAAGGAACCCCTATAATTATTCATTGAATAGCTACAATGTGGTACTTTGGAGCACAGAAAAGAATGGTAAGCATGGGGGTACACAAGAAGCCTAATGTAGTTGAAAGTGTGATGAATGGAGACCTCAAGACTTGGGACCAGAACCTGGTCTTGTCATTGACTAATTTTACAAGTTCGAGAAGGTCAATTAACTTCTCTTAACTTCAGTTGTCATCTTTTGTAAAAGCAAAAAAAAAAAAAAAAAAAGAGGGTGGAGAACAACATTTACACAAATTATTTATGTGCTTTTGTGAATAAAATGGCAACATATAGCAAAGCTCTTCAAATATATTATTACTGTTACTGCCCTCAAATTAGTTACAATCTGGTAAGGAAGACAAGACTTAAACAACTCCAACTGAAATAGAAATATAACAATTGAGGCATTTTATAAGTGCTACTCTGAAGAGCTTGGTAGGATGAGAATCAATCAACATAAAATGAATCAGATTAGCTATTTGTTACAGTTCCCACAGAAAACAGTATTTTCCAGGTACAAAAGATGCAACAGTAGGGCCTGGTAATTGAATCAAATGTCTGAATAAATGTTAAAAAACTGTGGCTTAATCATTTATATTGTTTCTGAAGAAAGCAAGTAACAGAAAGGTGGTCTGTGTGCAGTCTAGAGAAGATTACACAATAAAATGATTTGTCACAGTGTGTTTCTTTTTTTTAAAATTATATGTTATTTATTATGCTATTACAGTTGTTCAGCTTTTTCCTCTTTTGCCACACTCCACCCAGCACCCCTTGATCCCTCAGGCATCCCCACACCATTGTTCATGTCCATGGGTCATGCATGTAAATTCTTTGGCTACTCCATTTCCTATACTGTACTTCACATCCCCATAGCTATTCTGTAACTACTTATTTGTACTACTTAATCCCCTCAACTTCTCACCTATTCCCCAAAACCCACCTCCCATAAGGCAACCATCAAAACACTCTACATACCCATGATTCTGTCCTTTGTTCTTCTTGTTTGCTTTTTACATGCAAGTATTAATAGATGTGTATTTATTGCCATTTTGTTGTTCGTAGTTTAGATCATCTTTTTACTAAATAAGTCCCTTTAACATTTCATATAATAATGGTTTGGTGATGATGAACTCCTTTAGTTTTTTCATGTCTTGGAAGCTCCTTATCTGTCCTTTGATTCTAAATAATAACTTTGCTGGGTAGAACAATCTTGGCTCTAGGTCTCTGCTTTTCCAACTTGGAATATCTATTCCCAATCTCTTCTGGCTTGCAAAGTTTTTTTTTGAGAAATCAGCTGACAGTCTTATGGGAACTCTCCTATATGTAGTTATCTGATTTTCTCTGGCTGCTTTTAATATTCTCTCTTTATCTTTAACCTTGGGTATTTTAATTATGATGTGTCTTGGAGAAGGCCTCTTTGCACCCATCTTGTTTGGGGTTCTCTGTGTTTCCTGGACTTGCATGTCTACTTCTGTCACCAAATTAGGGAAGTTTTCTTCCATTATTTTTTCAAATGTATTTCCAATTTCTTCTCTTTCTGTTCTCCTTCTGGCACCCCCCAGATGCAAATGTTGGACCTCTTGAAGTTGTCCCAGAGGCTGCTTATACTATCCTCATTTTTTTGGATTCTTTTTTCTTCTTGTTTTGATTGGTTGTTTTTTTATTCCTTATGTTCCAAATCATTGAATTGATTCTCAGCTTCATCCATTCTACTGTTCTATTCCTGAACATTGCTCCTGATTTCAATTAGTGTATCCTTCGTTTCTGACTAGATTTTTTTTATGCTGTTGAAGTCCTCACTAAGTGCCTTGAGCATCCTTATAACAAATGTTTTGAAGTCTGCATCTG